>KZ308118.1:1959865-1970256 GCA_000376725.2 Ladona fulva
AATTATTAATTTCATAATATTTGAATAAATCTCTTCTAATATATGGTTATAAATTTATTATTGTTTCGAATATCTGTACTGCTAGAAAATTATTTAGAGCAAATAATTAATAAATACTTTGGCTGTTACTTTAAAATTTTTTCAATCTATTCATTTACTCAATCTTTACATTTACTTAATTATAGAAACAGTTTCTCATAGAGTAGGAGTAATGGTTTTTAAAAGTGCTTTGACAGCTAAGGTCATTTTGCACATATTGGACCCCACTGGGATTGAACCCAGGGCTAATTTCATCAAGTCAAACATTCTACCCACTTGGCTATTCAGGATGGATTTTATTCCTAAAATATTAACTAAAATATGCCTTTTTCTGTTTTTAGCACCCCCTTGACTTTTAACAAGGTTTTATTGAGAATAAAAGAAGCAGTGGTCATGTTAAGCTTAAATGTAGAGAAATGCAAGTTTTATTGCTTATCAATCTCCTCTTCTGTAGTTAAATGGTCCAGCAGCTGGTGGATTACTATCACAGGCAGGGGACCTTCCAAGCTCAACAGAGCAGAAGAGTGGAAACAAAAATGCAGAGGACATTATGTCTGTGCTACTGGCTCATGAAAAGCGACCTGGAGCAACAGGAAGTTCAGCAGCTACAGCTGCTGCAACTGCAACAATAGGGACAAGAGGGGCTGTTGCAAGTCTCACTGGACTAGCAGAAAGTGGCAGTGAATCCAGTGATGATGAAGCATCTGGAAATGCAAGAAATGCCACTGCCAGTATTCCTGATATTGATAATGGTAATTGCATCTTTTCTAGGGTGTTTCTCTTTATTTATTCTTATCAATAAGCTTCTAGGAGGAGCTATTGAGGAAAGTTACTGGAAAACCCTTGTCAGTATTTTTACCCCTTTTAAATTAACATTGCCTTTGTGATGTTAACTTACAATACCATCTGCCGCAAAAAAATTATCAGATTTCCTTGTGGTTCACCTAGATTGGCACTAACTTACCATGAGGAAAAATTACGGTAGTCATAGTTTTTTCTCAGGATTATAAACTAAATATATTGGGATTTATTTTTTTGGATGTACTCAATTTTTCTTAATCCTGTCATTATTAGCAGGAAGCATTGGGGTGAATAAAATTATTTGTAGTAGATTTTCATTGTCACAAAATTTAAATTGTTAGTAACAATTTGCAAGAATCAATGTGACTGAAGAAACAATGTGATGTAGTAGTTAGTTTTTTGTTAAAACAGTTAGCTAATTTATACTGCCTAATGAAGAGAGAGAAATTGACTTTAGCTCATCTGGTTACTCAGTTCATGATGACAGCTCTTAGGTAATTATATAGAAAGTTTCCTATTGTGTACATGAGTGTTGATTTGATTGCTTTTTGATATCATAAATTACTTGAGTGCCAAACTATTGAATATGATTCTGACAGCATCCATGTTATTACATTGGTGATAGGCTTAATATGCTCTTATCAAAGAAAACCCAATATTAATTTATGGAATTTGAATTTATAGACTTTGAAGCCTAATTTTTAAGCGAGGAATACATAACAATGATAGCTCTATCAGAGTATTATGTGACAAAATTACTCTTTGGATGGCCACAGGCACTAGTGCAGTAGGTTTGCCTCTTCCTGTACATATTAATGAGCAGTAAAGTATAATCCTGTATTGATACATTAGATTTGAAAGCCACTGGTATGAGACCCATGTCTTGCATCCACAAAATTGTATTTTGCATACAAGAATACCATTTCATGTGTTAAAAGTTTATTAATTTTCACTATATTTAACAATTTAATACATGGTTAAGCTTTTTTATAAATTGATAATTCACAACATATTATGCATGATTAAAAAATTCCTTGAACAAATCGAGTATGTAAATATGGATTGTAGGAAAGTAGTTTCATCTTTTTTGCATTGCAGAAATGGCTAATTGTGGTGTATATCATTCATTATTTGTACTTTTTTGAAATCTTTTAGAAAATATCCTGCCAATATTACTCTTAAGATTATGGAATTTTTGAATCTATATTGACATCAGTGTTGTAAGTAATTATAAATATCATAGAATTGTTTTGGTCACAGTATGTACAGCTTTGCTTGCTCAAGCTGCTAAGTATGTATTATGTATATTGATGGAGCTGGCAAGTTGTTAACCTTTCAGTCCCCTGAATCTTAAAAATATTTTGCCTTTTCATGAGTGTCTTAGTGTTAAAACATTGTAGATGTTCACGTCTTCACTAACTTTCTCTCTTTTCTCTCATCAGTGGAAGCAATGGATAGTGATGATGGTGCAGAAGATGGTGATGATGATGATGACTTGGTTCCTATGGTCATGATAGGCAACAAAAGTGTACCACTAACAGACATTGATGATACTCTCATAGCACAGATGACTCCAGCGGAGAAAGAAGCTTACATTCAAGTTTACCAAGAGCATTATTCTCACATTTATGACTGAGTAGTGTGTGAGTTACTGTGATAGGGAAGAGTAGGTCAGAATGTTTGCTCTCTTTCACTGAGATAATAATTGAAAACTTTTTGGAAGTGACAGAGGTGTTGAATTTCCTAAATATTTGCAATGAACATTTAAATGAAGAATTTGTGCCAAGATCTATCTGCTAATAGTATTGGGGGGTGTCTCTTGTCAGCAATGTTTCAAAAGTTGCCTTTGATGCTGATTTGAGGTGTATTAGTTTTATTTTTCAACAGTAATGAGTACCTCGTCCTCAGTTTTGGAAGTTATGATGTGAACATCTTGATACAAATGAATGGTGAGTCACATTATTGATGTTTAATATTTTATTAAGGTAGATCCAACAAATGCACATTTTGCTGTAAAAAGAATTTCTATTTTTACCTATATGTACTTTATAGGCTTTTCAAGATTTTCTGATTAAATTTGTAAATTTTAGATGGCTTGTGATTTTATGTTCCAACTTGTCAAATCTTTATCATTCAGGTTTATCATCCTAATATTTCAGAACATGCATTTATGTAAGCAATATTTAAATTTCACCCAAAACCGATTGCATTGTATCTTGGTTTAGTAATGACATAATATAAGTGGTATCTTTTTATTTTAGAACTTTTGGTTAGCTTTCCTCTAATGCCAATAAACATGAAGAAAGCTTGGAAAGATGTGGTGTTTTCCCTATGAACTGATAACAAAATATTCTCTGGTTGGGTTTGTTCTTCATTGTTGGTCTGGGTTGCTGATCCAGTTGCCATCTTCAAGACTTTGAATACAGCTGTCAGAGGACCTCCTTTTACAGAAACTGGAGGTTTTTCTTTCTCTCATTAGTTTGTGAAGGAAGAGTTATGTTGCTATTCAGTTCACCATAGATTACTGTAGATTCACTTACTTACTCAGTTGGCTCATAGTTGTCCCTTTTATTAGGCATGTGGAATTGCCATTGCTCAGGTGTGGGATGCTCGTTTTTCTCATTGTAGTTCCATCCTAGCATGTTCCGAGAAACAAGTTTCATTTCAGGTTTTGGAGGTTAAGCTGAATCTCAATGGCTTCCTTGAGAAATTTGTCTTCCTACCATCTCCACTTGATAAAGATGCCGTTGTCTTTTGTTTAGGTTGTTGCTGAGACATATCTCTCTTATTGCAGTAATATTGAGGTTTTTTAGGCTGATGCCTCAGATGTGCTCTTTTCTCTCCCTTTAGAGTGCCTTGTCTCTAGAGTTAAACTTGTTTCTTGTAAGTATATAAGCTTGCATTCAAAGAGAATTTGGAAGGTCTCTGAAGTCCTTAGCCTGAGTGTAAACTCGACCTTCAATTGGAGGTTCACTAGCATTGGCTTTGAGATCTAAACCATCCTAATAATATGTCTGTCTCTGGCAAGTGTCCTACTGACTTTCCAGGATAGAGAAGAGATCATGTGTTTTTCTGCATTTTTTCCTCTTCTGTAGGCGATTCATTCTATGGCCAATATTATGATCTTCAGTCTGTTGTTTCCATGTGAAAATGTACCTTGCCTGCTGAAGCTGTGTTTATTTCAGTGCCTAATATCATACAGGCTTTATGGGCCAAGACAGGTTAACATTCCTTCATTTCGTACTAGATGTTGTTAGCTACCTTAATTTATGTACCAGTCCACATGGTTCAGCTTTAGGTAGATGCTGTGTCTGACAGAGCCATCTGGTCTCCTCTCAACCAGATCATTAAGACAGGACATGGATCAATTTTTCTCCAACTTTGTGAAGAATTTCATGCTGGGGAGTTAAGGCCTGATCACCAACGTGTCATCTGCATACCTCAGGAAGAGGTCTGGTTTATGTCTCAGGAGCAAAACTGAGTGCATTCTCCTTAATATGGTCAGTAGTCAAATCACCTACTGCAGCAGAGGAGTGCATCTCATTGATTATAGTATGTAACCCAGTTGTATGAAATACACTGACCTAACCCTCACTGAAATACAGTATACACCAACAATTATTTGAATAATTACTATAAGTTTAAAAAAATTAATATTTATTTATCTTTAATAGGAATGATATTCACGAAAGCAGGGGCCCAAACAAAGACCTGGTTTTTCAGGACAATCAGGGCAATATGAGGTGACATCCTTTCTTTTGCCTTTTCTAATGCATATCCTGCATCGTTTTCTTTGTAGACGCCTCAATTCTGCCAGTATTGGCAAATGGATTCTCTTTTCTGAAATTGGAGATTGTATATTTTCAGGGGAATTCCTGTGTAGTAATGCCAGGATAACTTTTTCTCTGAAATCATGCAGTGGAAGTTTCTCTCCACTGAACCTGTTGTACAGACAATGAGCATTGTTTAGCATAATTTGAAAAATCTGGACTCCTACCTTCACATACCACTTAGAACATTTATTTAAGCATGGGTAATATGATAAGAGCTGATTAGCTTTATCAACTCCACCCAGGAATTGATCATACTGAGCAACAGCACTTGGTTTCATTTGCAGGTGCCCCCTTTTATTTCTTACAGTGATCATCTCTGGTCCATGCTCCGAGGAAATCATTAATTTTTCACTTTTGTCTTGCCACTTTAAAACACAGACACCATCCTGACTAAACAGATATTCTACTTCATTTTTTTGTAACTTTTTGTCTACAAGTTCTGTAGGATTTCCCTTACAGTTAGCATTTAGTGTCCCTGTTGAGTAAATATTTTTGTGCAGCAATTCATGAGATAACTGTACACTATTGTAGTCACTGTTCATGTACACTGTGTGTCCAACACCAGTGTAGTCCGATAAAAGTCCATTGACAATATTCTCAGCATGACTAGGGTTCCCAAAATCTTTATCCTTAGTATATTCAACACAGTTCAGAATCAGACCTGTTGCTTCTGTCAACAAATAAAGTTTTACTGTGTATCTATGTCGTATATTGTTGATTTGTTTGTGGAAGAAGACCCTACGTTGTCCATGCATCAATTTATCCAAACTTAATTCCTTTTCTGGATAATAAACTTTCTTCACGTTGTTTCTAAATATTGTCATAAGAGGGCTGATTTTGTAGAGGAAATCTCCAGATTTAGGGTCCCCTTCCATGGTATTGCGAGCAAAGTTCAATGCTTTTAAAATTAACAAAAATCTGTCACGCGATAAATTTTTGGGAAAGACAGGAATATCATAAAGATTGTCTTTCCTCCAATAGCTTTGAAGCCGATTTATTCTAATAGTCCCCATATGGTAAAGGAGACCCAGGAAAACTTCAAATTCTTTCTTGGATAAATCTTTCCAGTTTTTAATTCGTGATTTCTCTCCAGTTGATTCAAGGAACATGTTTTCTGCATTGATATTGGTCTCCTCTATAATCAAATTGAAAACTTCCTCAGAGAAAAGCAAGTAAAAGTAATCAATCGGGTTGGTCCCCGGATTTTCTACCTTAAGACCAGGATTTCCCGTAAAAGGTATGGATGAAATTTGAGGTTTTTCTTTCTTCCATGTGACTGGTTTTGCAGAGCTATCACAGACCAACGGGTTTGAAAGTTCAGTAGTTTTATCGTCATCGTCGCTCGAAACTTCCGAGTATTCTTCCTCGGTCTCGTCCTCGGAGGATTCGTATTCTTTTATTATTTTTTTACTTTTCTCTTCAAGCATTCCGCTTAAATTTCTTTTTCTCTTAGAAGAAGAGGGTTTACCAGACATACCTAAAAATCAATTTCAACAGTAATGAGTACCTCGTCCTCAGTTTTGGAAGTTATGATGTGAACATCTTGATACAAATGAATGGTGAGTCACATTATTGATGTTTAACTATGAGTAAAATTACAAATTAGTACGAGCAAACTTCCTACGGAATTCTATCCCAAGTAATCCCCTAGTTTCTAAAAGAGCAAATGTATGAACAAAATTTCAACGACCTTGAGATGAGAAGTTTTCGGTAAGAACTAAAGGAAAATACTAGATAAAATTGTGCAAATTAAAGTCAACTTGTACTTAAAATACGCAAGTAATTTTTAATCGTAGTTAAAGTATGGATTTACCTAAAAATATTTACAAATCCTAGAGATTGTTATACACCATGAAATACGAATTTGAAGTCAATGTAGTACAAGATAGTGAGAAGCAACAAATCGCGCAAATTTTTATCGTGCAGGCGGTCGCTCTCCTCGTTTCTTTAATGAGAAAGGCTCAGATGACGCACATAGTGCGTCGTCTGCTCTTCGTGGAAAAGCAAGGTACCCCGTTCGCCCGAATCTGACTGCTGTATGGCATCGAATGCAATGGATTTTATTTAGGAACTGATTGTGGTGTTCTCAGATTTTTTAACTACAGTTTTCCGCATTTTCATGAGATTGAAGATTCTAACAACCATACTTTTGGACAGGTTTGAGTGAAACTGCAGGGACCGAATTATATCAAATGTGAATTCCGAAATAATATTTTTAATAACGTTTTAATTGATCGCTTTCGGTTAATATTGCTATTGTACCGTAGGAACTTTCGCTTCGGAGGCACAAATAGGCATACAAGTTTATTGCAAAATCTGCGTTTTTCGCCGCTTTTCCTGAATCATTATTTTTACATCACTATATATATTGATGTATATAGATACAATATAGATAATATGTATAGATACAATTGTACACTACAGCCATGGTGCATGCAAGTTTGGAATCCCAGGAAGAAAATAATGCTGTACAGTTAAACCAGAGAAGGCGCTGTGTTCTATATGATCACAATAATGTGAGCGTTAAATCAAAACAATTAATCGTTTTCTCTCGTACGCAATAATGGAGGTCATGGATAGTCATTTGCTTATTTTGTATGTAGCCGGGCATTTTCTGAAATTTTAAGAAAGAGTTTGTTTTCCTGGAGTAGAAATTAATTTTGAGAATGTGCATGTCATCACTCAGAGTAGTTGAGATCAAGGTAAATGTCAGTGTATTGATTCTTGTAGCTTGGTAGAAGTGTTTTTAATTCAAGGAATGTGCGCGTGAAGTGTTTGAAGAGCGCTTATCTCATCTTGGTAATTGTTGACCATGTCCAAGAGCGAGACATAAAAAAAGTCGGAGTGCTTGGAGGAAACCTGATTTTTCTCGAATAGAGAACAAACGAAACTTGTACAAATATGACAGAGTAACTATAGTTGTGGCTCCTTGAGAATTTTTCTGGATTTACTTATTTTTATTCTCAATTAGCTACGGTATTTCCCCATCAACTTTATTCGAAAATACCATGAGTAGTAACCAGAGTTCAAGTCAATGACAGTTATAATAACTGAGTACACGACAGCTTAAAAAAGTGGATGCTAAAGATGAATGCTCCTTCCTTGGTTGGTCACGACAGGATCAAAATAAATATAATTTTCTTTTGATTTGTGCGGAGAATTCTGTAATTACGACGAGATGCGCTTCTTTTTACGCCTTGCAATTAAAATCCATTGCTTTTTAGACGTGATATCGCATGCTTTTATTCACAGAGATAAGCGGGGTTACAGAGGCGCTTGAGAGAAAAATTGTCTGGAAGTCACTATTAGGGAGTTGCGGACCAATATATTTTTCCGACTGCCCAAAGATGCAATTTTTCCATTTGTAGATATTTTATACAATATAAAAGAAAATTTCCGACAAATGTATAAATAATGAAAATTCGAGAACGATGCCAGCTTTCTTTCATTTCCTACATTTAATTTTTTTTAAGTGTTCCTTATTTGACGCCTCTCTAAGGTCAAAAGTGCACCGTACAAGATGAAAGGACCGAGTCAGAAATGTAGAAGGTGATTCATCTCATAGAATCTTATCTACTTTAATCAACTTCCGCATTTATCGATACTTGCCAAAGTACAATTTGGAGGGCGAATATCTATTAGTGATTGGTATAAAAAAGCTTATTGGAATGTCGAGTGGAAAGTATGCTCTTTGGATTGAGAGAGATTTCTCGTCAGATTCAGCAAAACCTCTCGAAATTTATGATAAGTTCTTCACGGACGTAATTCTAACAGTTGGTGTAAATGAAATCTCCCTTTGAGCTGATGGAATTGAAAAAAGTGAAACTATTATTATACTACTATTATTAACCACTATTTTTATTGCAATCAATAGGAGAGCTTAATAAGAATTAATAAAAATTAATATCCCACCTATTTAAGCTTAGGAATCAGGTAAATATTCTGATGCAGTCTGCGCATTATTGAATCTTTTTCTGTTTTTCTTTCGGATAAAGTTTCAGGTATTGAATTTCGGCTGGAAATAGAAATTTCTCGTAATTGCATTAAAGAATATGTTGCATTAAATAATATGTTTTTATTCATCAATCTAAAACGTCGTATCAAAACAAGCCCATTCGGATTACGGTGACATTTTATCGCCGAGTAACCCTGCTGACGAATTACTCTGCTAATTGGATGCTCTCCTTTCTTGATTACTAGAAATAAAATCTGGTCGTTTCTTAACGTTGTTTACGTATATTTCATGATGTGGGACTCAGTGGTAAATCGAATTTCGTCACACTAATATGATTCCGGACAAATCATCTTCGTTACACGATGTATCAGTGTACCTCTCGAGAACTGATGAAATACTAAAGTTGTGTATGTGCCGCGGGCCATGCTAAGGCCGCTTCCATTGTGCGGAACCGCGATTGTGTCACTGAACTCACGGTAACTATGGTGGAAACGCTTTTCTCGTGGAACTGTTTGTTCGTCATACTCTCTATGTTTGTCTTCAAATCTATCCGAAGTGCCCGTCAAAGTTATCTTTTCAAACAACTAAACGAAAATATATATCACGTGATACTCACCGGTTCTGTTTTGACTTATGAGATAATCGAGAGAACCTTTGATATTCGATATGGATTTTTTTAAATGAAGGGTTGAAAGGTACTTTCTTAGCTTTTTATTCTCCTAATTCAAGCTACAGAATAGCTCAAATATCAATGAAAATGTTGTTAGAAGTTTATCTCATTTTATTTTCAGATTGAGAAAAAATATACGAAGTTGGTGAGAAATGTTGTTTACTATTCACTGTTTTGTCGATTGAATCTCTGAGCTCAGTGTCAACATGCGATAAATTATCAGCAAATAAAATAGTCTGATTGATTTCCTCGAGATCGTGACTAAAAATGAACTAATCGACTGTAAGCCGTGTAGTTCCTCTTATGCGCTTTAAGAAGATAATTCTATAGTTCATTCTCTTATTCTGAAAAAAAAACAGCGTAAGGCTGAATTTTTTAGCCATAATTAAAAGGACCCTCTAAATTTGACCTACGTTTATTGCCAAGATACATCAGATTATATTATTAATGACAGCTAAGACTTAAATCTTTTGTAACTCAAAGCAGAAATATTTTATATCCGCAAATGTCGCAATTGTTCAACAATGACGTTTAACTTAAGAGCAACGACAACAGTTCTGCACATTGAAAACAACATGTTTTCAGAGATTAATTACAAGGTAACACTATCAGGATGTGATATCTGATACACAATACCGGTTCAGAGATATTTTACGTTAATTCAATGACCTTTAAATTATCTTCTGATAAAGATAGAATTCTTTATTTTCTAATTCATAAGGAGTAAAACAAGCAGCTGGGTAAAAGAAAACACCCATAAAATTTAATCGGAAACGAAAGCAATAATTCCTCATCATCATCTTAGTCGGAAAACATGTCTGTGTGATTGGTCATGCTTGCGAAGCATGCGAATATAATCTCTCTGACAAAAGCATCGCTTCCATGTGGTTAAAGGGGAAATGTTTCACACATTCATTAGTATCCAATTGATTGGATTAATAATTAAATGAGATTTAGAATGTATTTACTTCTATTCTCATAACGTAAAAATAATTAAAGGCTTTCAACATAGTGCTCTGATATGGCCTTTGGCTTTTATAAAAATTTCCTTTGATTTCCAGTTTAAAAATTCTTATAATACTTATAATATTTA
>KZ308119.1:0-29962 GCA_000376725.2 Ladona fulva
AAAACTCCGTCGCAGTTTTTGTAGGGCCCATATGCCGCCCTCTCTTTTTCCCCTTATACGCTACTGATTCCTTCTGATATATTGTAATTGACAGTATTTTGCCTTAAGGCAGTTGCTTCTCTTTGTAAAATGCCTGTAGACTCCCTCTCAATAAAGTCATCGGCACATCCCGGTTCGACTCGAACGGAAATAATTTCCCAGGACTTTCGTACCTCTCCCCTCATATTTACACGCACCCATCCCTTGCGGTCGGATATTTCACTTCCCTCGAACCTCTCGCTTTGGAAGCCAGCATCGCCTCAACGCAGGCTCGGCCTCATCTAAGGGGAGAGCAAAAGCGAACTCAAGATAGGAGAGCACGACGGATAAGGGGGCGAGTGTGTTTGAGAGGGTGACGTCCGTGATAAAACCCTCAACCCCCGCATCCCTTTCCTCGAGGGGAAGAGGCGCATTGCAGTCGCCTTCTTCTCTCGCCTTCCCTCAAGGGAGAGCAGTGTATCCCTCATAAAGAGCTGCTGCTTTGCAGAGACGCATTCCAGAAACACTTCGCGCCAAGGTTCCTCTTCGATCCGGGATGAAAACTGACGCCCTTTTCCGCGCTGCGTGAGCGTTTTACCTGCATTCTACCCGCGCGCCGAATTCTTCGACAGCCTTTCGCGCGGATTCCTGCGGAGTTAAAGTAAAGCGAAGCTCGAGATGCTCCGTTTGATTAAATTTTCGTAGTCGTTCGAGTCAGAGAGGAGAGACGGTTGATGTCGTTTGTTTTGGTGGGAAAATTCCTGTGCACATGCTCGGGTTGTGGCAACGCCCACATCCCTATCATAGGTAATATTCGTGGAATTCCCGACATGATTTGGCCTAGTTAAAATTTATTGATTGTTTCGATATTTGATAAATATTCGCTCTTATTGTAGCATAACAATGATACTTTGAATGCATTATATGGAATGTACGCCACAAAATCAGCGTATTTCTGTTGGTGAATTGGCGCTTATTACTTGTCGAAAGCAGTGTTGAATATTCAGACTCATAAATGGGGTATGAAGGCTTCGTTTGAGTGTGTGAACTCAATATATTTATTGTCTATTGGTGTTTGTAGGAACAAAACTAAAACAGCCAAACGTTTAAAACTAAAAAAAGTTCTAAAGCCGTCTCTTCGATGATTTGAAATGAATGATATTATGAGGTTAGTCATGTATGAAATACCACCACCCATAGGAACAAATAGGAAGATATTGCATCTTCGAATGTTATGAAATTCAGAGAGTATTATGAAGAAATATACAACCATCATGATAAAGCATCCTCAGTATACCCCTTATAAGTACAATTTCCATACCGGTATTAAGCTTCTTAGATAATTTATAACTGTTAAGTAGAGACCCTAAAACAATGGTTTATGGGGAAATTCAGTAGCGAGCGTATAAATCTTACTCAATCATTCGACTCACTGAATCCAGTGATCTCTTAATTTTGTTCTTGCGGGTCTTTTTTATTGCAGTCATACATAGTTAACGGAAAATGAATCTAGGCTAGCGAGGACCATTAATTGGAGGGTTATCTTGACGGACTTATCGCTTAAATTTGAAGTATAACGAAGCAGAAAAATATACATCAAATGATTAAGACAGAAAAACATTTGTAGAATTTCACATAGAATACCTTCTCTGTAGAAATTAGCTTTTTCTTTTTTTATATTGACTGAAAATATTCCATCAGCTCCCGCGTGATGCAATTAATTTGTGAATTCGTGAATGGAAATTTTAGTTGCTCCATGAAAGTAAATCTTCATAACCTTAAAAACGCAACCGGAACACTAGCGCAGGGACGGATTGGCCATTAGGTGCACTACCCAAAATAAAATTAATATGTTCAATCCTCATTTGTTGGAATGTAGTAGAAACCATCTTAAATGAAACACTTCGTAACTTCCACTATATATTTTCCGTTCGGCCGGTTTCGTCAACGTGTTGACATCTTCAGGTGAAGAGTACAGAAATTTTGGACATACGTGAGAGAGGAGCGGAAAGGAGAGGGGTGAGGAGGATGGAGAAGGGTGGGGGTTAATCAGGGAACAAAGTAGCACGTAGGGAAAAACACAACTTATCTTGACAGGGAAATGATTTGAAACTTTTTATTTAAGTAAAACATAAGTATTCTCATCTTACGTCAAAATTTCGTATCAATTGCAATACTTTCTGAGATATAAAATTTCAAAGTGAGTGCTCCGGTAAACAGGGCGAAAAAACGGGCACTTTTTTTCGTTCTACCTGTAATAACATACCAACCGGATGTAAACAAAAAAATTTGCTTTGCACTGTGAAACTTAAAATAAAACGAGCTAAAATTCGGTGTAACCCGTTTTTCTGTTGGATTCCTGGTTTAGATTTTAATCGAGTCCAAGCTCGAGTATCCATAATAAAAAAATCCGACAGTAGGCTCAAGTTGAGGGTCTCGCCGTTACGGGAGAAATGACGTTTCGTGGTTCTCTCAAAGAGGTTTCGTTCTCTCTCAAAGTGGTTCTTGCGCATAGGGCCTCTAAAATTCGTCCCTTTACTTGCGAATATTAAGGTTATAATTTCATGAATATGTAAATATCTCGAAATATGTCGATAATATTAGGGGAGGAAACGAAATCGACGTTGGGAATTCAAAAATTCGTAATTTCTAATCAGGTTCAATTAGTCTAAATTGTAAGCTATTTTTCGCTCAGAAAAGTATCAGTGTGCATGTCTTTAGTTGAATTCAGTTCTTCAATCTCAAACTCACTAGTCAATCAACCGTATATGCTGAATACCACGATAGAAACCAAGTTGTTGATTCCAATCGCCAAATATGGAGGTAAAGGAAGAGGTAGTTACAAAAGAGTGGTGCGAGTTGTAAATTTCCTTAAATTAGCTGGTAATACTGTTGTGTGGGATGCAACGCCTCAATTTTCCTTTACATTGAAACTGGAAAAGTTCCAGCTACTACCGCACCCGTTCTAGAAGTTGGTCTTGGAATTTTATGTCACGGTGATGTCATCAGTAGCCATAACAGTTTCATGTTGTTGTCGTTGAATATTCATCCCTAATAGTATTTCACATGTTTTAATAAATAATTCATGAAAATTGAGTTTCGCTTAGGTGTTAGAAAAGTGCTTTGAAATTTTGTATGTATCTGCAAATTATGTAGCGAATGTAATTGCAGAGGTTTGGCTGTCCTAAGGCAGAGTAAAAATTTCCATCAATATCGAAGTAGCCATTTTCCTTCAGAATTAATTTTCTTTCTTGTTTATGGTATAAAGAATTTCATCAACGAGAAGTATTTCGGTGTTTTAGCAGTCAATAGTGTTTGCTTGTTTTTTCATTTAAATGTCACTGCGGATGATGAATTTATTGAAATTAATCCGTAGATCTCGGCCGTTGGACACTTTCTTTCTTTTAGCCATTCTTGATTAGGTTTGTTATTGATAGTAATTGACTGATATAATTGAGAATTTGAAAGTTATCATGAAGTTAAACGTCAAGTATAACAAAAGAACCGAAAGTTACCTTTTCATTTGACACAGTTCCACCCTAGTTAGGCGTCGTCCCATATCCTTCTACTTTGGCAGGAATCACTATTTCTTTCGGGCGAAAAGTCGAAGGAAATGAGGCAGCTTCTTAGTTTTATTTACCGTTTCTTATCGAAGAGGATTTGTCTAATGACTCGTGAACCGATTGCTACCTCCACGAAATATTTTAATGATAATCAGAGAACTGTGAAAATGCTAGGAGTAAGGATATAGAAGAACAAACGGATAATCCGTATAATATAGAAGCTAGGCACAGCGAATTTCAAGAACTAAAATTGTTGTAGTTAGTTTAAGGAAAGTAGTTGTGTGTGTTTTACACTGAATAGCCAAAGTGGAAAATTCAAAATTTAAACATAACTGTGTGAAAGTCGAATTTGCTTCCGGAATAGACTCCTGTGATTTCGTTTAAATCGTTTCACCCTTTATGAACCACGAAATAAGTATCATAAACTTGTTCAAAATTTATTCAAAACTAAGGGATTGAAAGGTCTAATTTTTTTTTCAACTAACATTTACGATTACGGAAAATCGGGCAAAAATGTATTGCGGTGATTAATATTCTACTGCGAAGACTTCCGTTTGCTTATTTTCTCATTGTACTTTCCGATCAAATATTATTCCCTATCGTGCGAATATACATCGCGAATCTTTGCATTTCTTTTGCACATGTCGCTCTTATTTAGGACCGCCTTCCATCACGCAAGCAACGGGGATGAAAACCCCTGAAGCAGGGGAGACAGCCAAGCGTCGCGTGGCTAATCTTTCTCCATAGCAACCATCTCCATTGCAGCTATGGAAACTGGAACTCCGATGGATACAGAACCGGGTTCGAGTCCCTCACCCCTCGCATTATTCTAAAAGGATTTCCCTTCCTTTACCCTAGGGTTTCCAGGTGCGACCCGAGGAAACCTTTTCGGGTCCAAATAACCTCCCCTAGTCCGAGTTCCTACGCATAACCAACCCCCTGGAAGGTCTCTTTCCACCCCTTTTTCCGCCCTGTGGCTCTCGCATCCGCCCTGCACATGGCCCGCTCCACCGGCTGCTTTGTCCCGCTCTCCCCACCCCAATCCATCCCACACCACTTGCCTATCGACCGGCACGCGACGAGCCACACGGCCCACCTTGCCCGGGAGAAGGGGAAGGGATAAGATAGGGATATTCCCTCCCCCTCGCCTCTGTGAGCCATTATCTCCCGCGCACCTGGAAGCCGATGGTGGGATGAGGGACGATGGTGGGATGAGGGACGATGGTGAGATGCCGCCGTTTAGTTTACCTGGTTGGCTTGAGGTGGGGGTCCCACACGTTTCGATATAAGCTTTGGATTGCGCTGAGTTCGTCAGTGCGAATTTGATTGTGGTTTTCTTTTTCCGATATTTACCTTATGAAATTACTTGAAAATAGGAATCTTTTCGTTGCTTATTTTGGTTACTCGGTAGTTCTAATTCGCGAACGAATATCCAGGTCAAAATACGGAATCCTACTTAGGGTTATTTTCTTTAATTAGAATTATTTTTTCCATGTGACGTAATGTTAATGGCGGCAAAGAGTTTTTTATTACTTTCGTTGACACATGTCTCCTTTTGGCTATGCCCTGCTGTATTATTATTTTTTTTTATTTATTTAATTTTATTTTAATTACGTTCGTGAAGAAAAGCTAATTTTTTGACAGAATTTTCCCTCAGCAGTTTTTAATTATGATTGTAAATTATCCTTATGCTGTCCTTTTTGTAATATTGTTGGAAATATGAAAGGAAAAGTCATCCAACGCCTCAAAGGACTTATTGTTAGATTAAACGAGATTCCCTATTTAGGTATCTTGCTGTTTTTCGTTTGTCATTTTAACTTTTAAATGTGAAATTAATGAATAAATATTCGCCGTGGAACAACTGTTAATGGCGATTGGATATCTTAGTAGATAAAAGTAAATAAAGTCCCCTAAAGAGACTTCTTTCAAAAATGTGGCTATTACAAAAATAATAACACCGCTTACTTGAGAATGCTTATCTTAGGGCCAAGAAATAATTCTATCTCATGCTTATCAAAAATACAACAGTTCTATCTTCGGCAATTGATATTTAATCCATCCTGAATCCTTATAGACGTATGTCATAGCTTCTTACTGCCATATGACCAGCAGATGCGTACTTGAGCCTTTTGAATGTAAAATAACGTTTACCCATGAATAAATTAGTGAGCTCGTATAAACATTTACTTACTATAGCCGTGAACTCACTTATTAGCGTTAATTTCAACGAGACTGGGATGTGCGAAGGAGCAAATGTTTATGGAGTGATGTAACATAACATGTGTTGAAATGAAATGCTAAAGATTCCATCGGAAAATCGTAAATTTTAATCTCGTCCAATATATCGGTTTTCTGTGCTTCTAATCATTCATACCAATCACCTAATTAGCTGAAAACAATCCATTCCTGCTTAAAGTGTGTATCCGACGAGAGGTAACATTAAATCGCTATCATAATCTTCTTAAACTTACATTTGTATAATTCCGGCGTCAGTTGTGGTACTCTAAATGAATCATTGCCTATATTACTTAATATAATATTACAAGTCAAGGCTTAGTTACGTTGGGCGAGTTTACTAGCTGTTCGCCGGCCAGTATACTTGCGCGCCAGTGGGCTGTCGCAGCGCCTGTAAATTACATTTACAGCTTGTAAACTCGCCCACTTGCTACCCATTGTATCCTCTGTAACTACGAAGCGATTTCATTAGCCAAGTGCACTGCAAAGTTCTAGTTTACTGGCAAGAGAGTAAACACGCCAGCAAGAAGCGAGTAAAGCAGCCCAGTCTAAAGTTTTGCTCCCACTAGCTGGGCAAGTTCTTAGCAAACGTTATTGCTCAGAATTTACTGGTAGCAAGGCATTCGCGGGCGAGTAGCTAGTAAACTCGTCCAATATAAATTAACCAAAGCTTACGTCATCTACTGTAATGATTGTTGTTTTCCAAATCAGTTACTACAATCATTTGTCATTCGTTATTTTGTTGATATCAGACGCAGCATTGTTGACGTATATCTTAAATGCTCAACAGTTAAACTTATTTAGCTTACCGCCACTAAAATTTGCAGTGAACCACATATTTATTTTCAATTTTCTTATTTTATTCATACATGACTTTTTGTATCGGCCCCTTTTTGATCGCTGAGCCCTGAAGCCCCTTAGCCTAATTTACCTTCCGTTCACAACCGGGAATAGCAACCTATTAAAAAATGCCTCCCGTCGCAGAATAATCCCATCTTTGTGAAATTTCAAACATTTCGCTTACGTTTGGTAGGAATCTTGGCCCTCTTGGTTGGTGAACTTGCAGACGGACCAAATGTGGAAAGTGTGTGTAGGAGGAGGGGGTGGAGCTGTTTTGGGAGGAGGAGAGAGGCTGCAGGTGGAGGAAGCAGTCGCGTGGCACCGGGCGTCCCCATCCCCTCCGCCCGATGTGTGTAGGAGATGGAGAGGAGGGGATGAGCCTTTAGAACGTGCGGTCTTTTGTTTTCTTTCTTTTCCCCCTCCCGCCATCGACTGCATCTTCGCACTTAGCACCTTCTCACCTGAAACACACGTACTCCGTTCTTAGAGTTGCCAGGGCGGTTTTTTCGCGAATAAAATAACGCAAGAAAACGCGGTAAAATATGAAGATAAAAATTACACGCAGCCGTTGTTCTCGGAATTTCCCTCCATTTGCCTTTAGTTCATTGAGTACTTTGGAGCATCTGTATGAGGTATTGTTTTTCTCCTTGTTGCTTGACGAGGACAATGTGTATGCAGCTGGATGTTTCTAGATCAATAAGAGACATTTTCTTTTAAGAATTTACCGCATCCATTCTGCTTACATATGTGAATCACTTGCGTTATCGTTGAGGTATTTCGTTTAATTTATTCGGTGTAGCTTTCGAGTTGTTTTGGATCTAATTCACTTTTGGATGTGATGTATTTTCTCAGTCAATAGTCCAATGAAATACTCCAAAGTAGATTATAAATGCCTTTCATCCTTCGATGTTTTATCATATTACGCTTTTTAGTGCCATAGGTCACTACACAATTTCCAAGCTAACAGTTAAGTTTGTAAACTGTTTTTGAAGTATCTGAGTAACTTCGAGTATTTTTCTCTTCAACGTGTTCTTCAAAAATTCAGCGAAATACATACACTATTCTGTCATTTTGATAACACTGAGTAGTGGGGAAAAGGAGGAATGTATATTCCTTGAATATTTAGAATTGATCACGTTATCCCTTCTTTCATTAAAAAAAATGTGTTGTTAGTAGGCTCACATATTCAGCCTATTAGGTTCATACGCGTATATCTTATCGTTTCTTTGCATCTATTTCTGCTCAAATAATTATAGCCCTACAGAATATTAAGAATTCTCTTATTTATTTCTTCAGATAATCTACTGGAATTGAGTCCAATTGCTGAGTCATCTGTTACCTATCAATTAGAGAACACACTTATGCTCTATATACTTCATTGCCAAAATCTATAACCGTTCATTAGGATAATTACTATAATTGAAAAGAAAAGTTCCACTTGAAATTCAATTTAGATTGTCTTTTGAATTCTTCGCGGCAGATGCGGAGAATATTTCAACCTTCTTCAGCTTTTACTCCTGAGTATTTGGTTACATTCATTCTGCCCAGTCATCGCCCCATTAAAGATAATTTCCTTAAATTTCTTAAATTCGTGTATCCTTCCTTCCTCTCTTACTTCATTTTTCATTCCCGATGCAATTTCCCTTTTTCGTACTGTTTTCACTTGAATTCCTCCTCTCTCATCTTCTTCACATTCCAACTTTCCATATCCGCTTCCTGTTTCCTCTCCCCATTTTCCGATCCCCTCTTTAGATATTCCATTTAGAATGCCTCACCTTGCGTCTCCTGCCGAAATTCTTCGCATTCCCGAGACACCTTGTTCATTTCATCCTTGCTTATTTAATGTAGCATTTCACGATCCGAAAAAGGAGGTGATGTCAGTACTCTTTTGGAATTTTGTTCTTATTTATATTTCAGAACATGCCTTTCCATTTGAGCTCGTAAATGAACAGTTTAAATATGTTTCAGACGACGAACGATTTTTAAAATGCAGCTTCTGCTGAATCTACTTTAAATAAGTTTGTTGTAGCATCTGTTTATGGTAATATGCTGAAATGGTTTCGTTCCCCGTTTCCTATTCTTACTATCCAAAGAACTTTTGGCCGTATAGTGGAATTATATTAACCAAATATTGTTTACGTACAGGCATTTTATAATAATTTAATTCTGGAGCTTCTTAATTAAGACGTAGTTATGCTAATACTCATTTATACTTGGTTATTTCTGTCTTCGTCAGAGTCGATTAGTTGAAAAGACATATATCGAATTCGCAAATTCAGCGATTTCTTCTCCCTTTTCCAACAAAAAACGCTTAATATAAAGATGTGATATTTCTTGCCAGTCCTTGAGATATTGCTCTTTAGAATGCATCTTATCATTTATTACCCTTAACGTTTATGAATACCTGGTAAAATTGTTTCTCACTTGAATAAAGATCCACATGCTACATAAAAAATTCTTGCAAGTTTAGACAATTTTTGACATAGTGGTCCATTTCTTTCTTGTATTTAATCAGTCGATTCTACTGAGCAAATATCCGGAACGAAAATATGTAATAAATGGAGATACGTTTGTACCGTGTCATATCTTTTATCAGAATATTCGAATCATCGAGTAAAATTGAACAAAAAAATAGATGTAAATTGCGGAACATCGATATACTCATATCTTATTTCCTGAGTTCGGTGAAAATTATTTCCCACCTTTGGATCAAGGAATAGCTTTATCAAAAGTATTATTACTATCTGTCAATTTTATCGGAATCCTCGTAAGTATCATACTCAGTAAAAGAAAAACCGTTGAGAAACTAAGAGTGGTAGATTATGAAATGCGGGTGCTTGGAAAATTGCGTTTTGTTAATCTCAGCTTCCTGCTTGCGGTACGAGGAAATAATCGACCGTATCTGACATTTCAAAAGCCGCCTCGGGGCAAGTAATGTGGGCGGCGTGACAATTTTAATCAATCAAATGCAGAGAGTTTGTATTCGCGCATCCCGCCCACGTAATAGATTTCCGTTAAAAACGGAATCCATCGAGCAGTTCGAAATCAACCCTCAACTGTCGAATATCTTCGATGCTTCGAAATTGCATCCCCACCCGACAGCTTTCTCTCTTCGCATCTGTCCTCTCGATAGGCCTGTTTATTAACCCATCAGACCCTTATTTCTTGTACTCCTTCCAAGAAGTCTCCCCGGAACATCTGCGTCTTTCGCCGACCGCGTCATTTCTTTTTTGCTCCGCCCGATCCCTTGATAAGGTTCACGCTGGATGGGCCGAGGGTGTTTGGAAGGAGGTACACACACCGGTCCCTTTGGCTCCGATGCCGTTGACCTCTTTTTCACCACCCAGAGGGCCTTCTCCGAGGCCCGTGCCTCTGGCAAACAGGAGCCGCCTAACACAAAGAGCGTATTCTTCTGGTAATGCTTCTCCTACGCCCACCCACGCGCCAGATGTGCAGATTTCGGCAGAGGCCGTGTGCCTCCTTGGGGACCGTTTACGTTGATACTTCCGTAAAGCGGGCAGCAGCCGATCTTCGTCCGCGGGCGTCCGTCGGTATAATTTGCCACGAGTTCATATTGTGAGCGCTGAGGGAGTTGCAATGGCTTCGCTCGACGCCCTCAGAATACCCTTACATCGTTATGGGTCTTCTCTACTTCTTTTTTGCTTTCGAAAGTTTGGGTGATCTGCGGAAAATTTGGGTGTGCGGAGTGCTTCGATATCAAGGTCGATGAGTTTTCTCGCTCTTACCGAAGGAGGGAATTTTTCTCGTAAGATTGTTCAAATCTTTCAAGGGGAAATAGTTACAGATGTAGACGAAGTGCATTATCCTCCGTTCCGTTGAAATCGTGTTAATACTTGGATTTGGAGCTCACGCAAAATTTGCACAATGCCACACCTCCTTCATCGATATTGAACTAATATGCTATCAATAGATTCTGGCAAGACTTTGTGGTAGGATGCCATAACGAACTGAGAAAATGAAAATAGACGTTTACCCGTTATGTGGTACGGGTAAACGTCTATTTTAATTTTCATTTTCTCAGTTCGTGAACTAATATGTGCATACATAACAATATACAGTCGAGAATTGAGTGAAATCTAACATAATTTTTAAGTGTTTTTTTTATGCGTCTGCTTCTTAGGCTTACAAGAAAGTATAAATGAAATGCTACACCATATCAACCATCAATTTTCATCCTTGCTGCAATTTAACCGATTTTCTGTTCGCCGTAGAGTAGTTTTTGACCAAGTTTTCGCAGTTGTTGAGTAATCATGTAAAAGACTCTTCAACAGCATCAAGGAGAAAAGTCCTTTTAGAAATATCCTTTGTACTTGATTTAAGCATTCGTTCAAACACTTTGTTGATTTTAGAATATTGAATTAAGTTTGGTGGTTGGATATCTGCTTGAAAAATGTCCACATGATAGTTGGTGAAATTTTATTTCATCAACTTTATTAGAATCCTGTTTGTAGCGTTCAAAGGCAACAGAGCTCTTTTTTCAGGTGTTCAATAGGTTTTTCATCATCATCATTATCATCTTTATTCTAGGGTAATGACACCTTATTTTTGTCTTGCGTTATTCTCGTCACCATGCTTTAAGACTAAAACAGAAGATGTTGGACTCCCGGGTAGCCAAGTGGTCAACGCTTTCGATTTTGAAGAAAGGGTCGGGGTTCGGGGCCCGGGTTCGATTCCCAGTGGGGGCCTACGTACGAAGTTACCTCAGCTATCGAAAGGCATTACATTCAAGATTTTCCAATTTCAATATTTTTCGCTGAGGTCTTCCTTATTGGTATTCTTTGAAGATCACTGGCATGAAGACCACTAAAATACCGCGTTATTTTCTTGTTAAAAACATTCAATTGCTCTCTATAATATAAAAGTAGATTACTTCAGAAGTTACTTTTAAATCGTCAGTGTATACAGGTACGAGATTTTCGCGTTTTTTAACGAAATCCATTATTTTTTAATCAAGAGAAAATAATCTTTCTTGTACAATTTTCACCTCACTATCGTTTGGTAATTTTCCTAATTAAAGAAGGGGGCAATTATGAAAATACTTAAAATTCCATTTTGGATTGAGATTAACCATTCCACCCCATATTCTCATTTAGTTCGAGATAAGTTAATAAACTAATGAAAATATTTAATACTTCTTCGCTCTAAGACGAGGGCGTTAAGAGGCCATTTTCTCGGTTTAATATCGTCTTCCGTTGCTTTGAGATAATTTTCTTGAGTGGAAAATTTCCTTCTTTGAGACCTGCCATGAGCACACTTACTTAATTGAGGCAAGCCTTCCTTTGGCTTAGTCTCCTTCGTCTCCTTGCAGTTTAGCCCCGGAGTCTCGCTTGGTAAGCGATGCGGTACACCCCATATGTTACCCGTTTCACTCTCGGTCCAATATGCCTCGGATATGATAAGGAGAAGGATGTCAGCTGCCTTGTCACTTACGAAACTCACAGGTGGTGTCACGGATAGAATGACTCACCTTCCGTGGCGTACGTTCGTGATTTTATACCCATCGTAATGAGCGTGCATATTGATAGGAGAAGCAGGTTTGCACCTCGTGCATTTACGCTGACGGTATCCATATCCTTGAAGCATGATTTTTTCGATCTAATTGGATGAGAGGGTAATTTTTACCTCCAAGGAAAAAATCCTCTCTGGTTATTTGTCGTCGAGGTGGGAATTTCTGATTGTGATCAGATGTACACCTTGTATCGCAAAGATGCAATTCCTTGGTCTGGCATTATAGTGTATATTTAAATTGTATTTATATTCTCATAATAGAAAACTAATTTTTTCTTCAGGACCCTCTATTTTAATGGTTTGTTTGAGTTAAAGAGAACATCGTAATTATTAATCTATCATTTATGTAGGATATTAACAATAATCTTCTATTAAAATCTAACAAACGATTATTATAGCGAACCCTAAGGTGATCATTTAAAGTATACATTATAGTACCTTATTATCGTGATAGAAGATTCGGCACTAATTAGATAGAAGATTAAATAAATTAAGTTCATTGCTTACAGCAGTGCTTCACAAACTCAGAAGTATAATGGCATACATAGATATCGCCTAAACTTTGCGATGCAGTAAAGCGTACTTAAACAACACCTCTTTCAATTTACCTCTTTTCGTCTTAATTCGATTTGAAAAGAAATAAAACAACAAATTTGGAATGATATATTTTTCACATTATTACGAGCACTCATTTCTCGACTGAATATCTCGCGTACATATTCGTTAGCCGCGAATATTACGCCAAACACGAAGAGCTTACTGCAGACCAATGTACCGCGGCTCACCGGTTGAGAAGTACGGAGTTGGAGTAACTGAAAAAATTCGACGGAATTTTCAACGGTTTATGTTCTTTTAATATGTAACAATAATATAAAGAATTTTTACTATAGTAATCATTGAAAAATCTCCAATTTCGAACCCGTTGAAGCCTTACCTACGTTATACATATCGTAAGGTGCCGATGTTTTTGATTAAAAGACTATTCATCGTTTGTAGAGCATCCTAATCACTTTCCTTTGCTTTCACTCGGACTGTATATCAAAATCATCAACACGATGAACATCGAGATTTTAAGTTTGTGGCTTTAGCGTAAATTTCATCCTCGCTAAGAAAGATTGCTTTTGTGAGCGGGAAGCTGATTCTGGCTATTTGAATTTGAACTTGGATTCTAGGGCGATTGATTCATTCACTATCATAGGGACCGTTAGCTCTCTAAAACGTCGGTTTTCAGTCCATTATTTCCTGAACAGCTTTCGATTCGGCGGATGTTCCTTGTTTGACAAGATCGACAGTTTGAAAGAACAGACCGCGTCAATCTAAGAAAGAACCATTGAACTAGACACGCGTCTTTTATTGATCTCCGCCCTTTTCTTGCACACGTCTATGGAGCAACGGGTATCATCTAAGCGTCCTTGGAATAGAGGAGGGGAAAAGAAAGTTGGGACAAGGAAAGGAAGCTTCTGAAGAGGAAACGGAAGAGAATTGGGGCGTGGAATGCACACGCCGAGACACGCGACAGTGTCGGTTGGAGACGGAGAGCTGAGTGGGGAAGATTTGAAATGGGATCTGCGAAGATTCTTGAGGAAAAGGCGCGAAACAATGTAGAGAATTCTCTGTAAAGATCATCGTGGATTGTGTGCGCAGATCATATGTCATTCCATTGGGATATCCTTGTTACAGGATGTTTTTGGTTTTAATAGGTTTTGGTTAAAATAGATTGACTTAACATTCCACATAGTAGCGTAGTACAATAATTTCGTGTAAAATTTTCGTTGTATTCAATTAGAAGCGACAAAAATAAATGCCACTATTCGTCATCTTTCATTCCTCATTAGCTTTCATATTCTCACAGCCATTATTGTATGTACATACGTTCTATGGACATTTGAAAACATTTCAATGAAAGATTTTTTTCCTTATACTCTACGAAAAAGTGGAAAATATTCGGTTCACGTAGATGAGATAGAAGAACCGTTTATAGTAGTATATTTTGTTGAAAAGTACTCACGCTTTCTATCAAAACAAGGATATGCATAGTAATACCCTATCTAACGAAGGGGCCTTAATTATTATTTTGCCGAAATCTTCCTTGTGAGTTCGTCTGTTGTAAATTACTCGCGGAATAAAAAACAAACAATGTATATAACAAAATTATATGTAGAATTTGAAGTCAATTGGTTAAACATTCTATTCTCGCAAACAATATCATTTTATTTACTTAAGGAAAGCTTTTCTCGAATAATATGTACCTTCTCTTCATAAGTAACACCGAGTAAGTTCGCGTTTGCAACCTGATTTTCCTTTCTTTTAATATAACGAAAATCGTTTCCAATAATATCAAAGCAGAACAGAATAATCATTTTAACTGTATTTAGGTTAACATTAGACTTAGAGGTTCATGCAGGAGATAATTATACGTGAGGAAAGTATCCATAACTTTTCACGCTGTGATTCGGATCCGGGACCCAGGAGAACGTTTACGTCTTACCTTCTGCATGAAACTCAGAAGCAAATGTGTTTCCCGTGGATTGAATGTGAATGTTTATTTTGGTTGCAGACCGCGCAAGGTATGTTACCAATTTTTATACAAGGTAGGTTCAAATGACCTCCACGTCTCCTGTATTCTCCTATTCGATCTATTGTCGATTAAGCTGATTTTCGCTAGACTTTCTTTCCTTTAGAAGTCTGAGGCATTTGGTCGCGTGGACGAGGGGAAGCTATAGTACGCTTTGCCATCCAAGAATATGCGTAGGAGGGGGACTTCCCATTCCACGTTGCTCTTCATTCATACCCGTTTGGTTCCCTCTCCGGCACCTCCCACATTTTTCGCAGGGATGGCTCCACTTCCTTTTGCCTGAGTCTCCCTCACGCCTTCCTTTCTCTTCACCCCTCCTCCCCTACCAGCACACACGGGCCGACAGCTGTGCGCCTCGGGGCGAAAGCTGCATAGTTATCTGCCAAACTGTGGACCCTCCCGACAACCCTAGACCCTCCCATTCCCTTCCCCCCTCTCCAGTGCATCACAATGCTGCTTCCGGCCTTGCAGGATCATCTGTTCAAGCTTTGGAGGTGGAGGAGAGGGAAGGGACAACCCAGTAGTTATGCAGGTTTTTCGAGGTGTATCCCAAGGGATATTTCTAGGACCCAACGAATGCACCCGAGTTAGTGCTAACTTGGCAACACTGCGGGCGTGCACCCCACGGTCGCGTGCCTGGCACACGTCCTCTCGGATCAGTCCTCGGACCTTCCTCAGACTTTCTTGCTGCTTTTTCTCTCCATTTCTCCGCCCACTACCCCATCCACACTTCTTCCAGAGAAGGGTGCGTTGGTTCCAGAAGTTGTTTTTCACTCGCCAGGCTAGGCCTGTGTTTCTCGGTTATCCCCGACCGTTTTCAAGCTCCCCCACGGATACGAGCTCCGCAGCTAATCATTTCAACCCGTTTTTCATTACTCGTCATTTATTGCCATCCGCCCACTCCCTAATTCCTTCCTCCCGCTCACCGTTAATTTCGTGCGACCGCGGTCCTTGTTTCTAAGTTGGGGAGTTATTCCGACATCGATTTCCTATGGAAAAGAATTTTAACTTTTTTTCGTTCAACCCCCGCTCACGCTCCCTTTTTCATGCGTACTTTCTCCCGTCTCAAAGTTAATTTCATTCGTTTTCGAATCCGGAAATAGTCGTGAGATTTACTGTCATGCGTTTCCCTGTCTAAGCCAGGTTTCTCTTCCCGCGTATCCTTATCATTTTTTTAGCTGACATCGGAAACATTATTCCTCTCATTTTAATGCCAGTCCTCTTATTTTCCCTTCTCATAAGTCTGTTACCCTTGCTGTCATCCTCTTTTCTCATTCTTGGGGCTCCCGAATAGCCAAAAGAGTTGCTCGTCCGCCTTTGGTGAAAACAGTCCGAATGCACGAAAGGACGTTAGTTGTCGAGGCACTTTAAACAACACTGTAACTGCTTTTCCTCATTCGCATTTGTTAGCCATTTATTGTTCCTCACCGTTTATACCGTTTCTCCTGTTTCCTATTCTTATCTATCACCTTTTATTTCCTCATATTCTTCTCTAATTTTGTCAAGTCTCCTTTTTCGTAACATCTTATTTGTGATGATGGCTCAGCTCTAACAGCAAGGATAACAAAGTGAATACAAAGACTAAAGCTGCTATGTTACAACGAAAGTATCTTTGATCATTGATTTTTTGCATTAGTTGAGAACAATGTCGTATGCATTATCCATATTAAAATTCAATATTTTATGCGTTAGAAAGAATAGGAGAATCTTGTGAAAATATACACATTGCGACACTAAGTAAAACAGACGCAACGAAATAAATGGCGAGTGGTTAAGTAAAGCAACGAACTTTACTAGAAGAAGGTTAATCGATGGGCGCATTAATTTTGTCACATACGGGATAGAATCGCTTTACGCCCCATTCACCCAATGCACGCCCTTATTATTCATTATCATCTCCAATTCTACGCATATTCCGGTGCATTTTTCTTGACTATCATTTTATTTACTACTTAACATTACCTGCATTAACAAACTTACATATTATACTTGGTTTATCTTGTGTTAAAACTAGAAACAGGACAATACATATAGTCGTAACGGTTGAAATCAAAACTTGATTAGTGGAAGTCTCATTTTTCAGTACAGATGCTGGAAGGAGGGGCCAAAACATTTAAGACTTTTACTGAGAAAAGATGAAAAGGAAGCCAAGAAAAGAAGGAATTTCTTTTGTACACCGAGCCTTTCCTAATTTTCCTGTATATCAAAGAATTTTCTGGTTTATAATGCCCAATAGTGATAGTGCGTTTTCACGATTTTTATTTCATTTATTTTATATATGATATACTGTGTTTTTATAAACTGCACTGCGGAACGCATCTAGAAAATATTCCATGAATTTTTCCCGAGTTATCAGTGGCGTTTCAACCGTTTTCCTATAGCACTCTGCTTACCCAATGTCCATCGTAAATCTCGCACAGAATTTAAAAAAAAATTCTATTTTTCTATTTGTAATCCAAGTTTAATCTTCTAGGGAATTATCTTCGGACTGTGTATAAATTCTCATTTACAGTTTCACTGTGGAAATACGTAGGTTATGAAGACGAATGTATAAAGAACTGTTTCCGCTATAACGCTGGATAACCGCACAACATAACGCTCGAATCTGAAGAAATCAAGATTGCGAGTTCTCTCTCCGTCGCCACCGAATGAAGTCGTTTGTCACTTTTACATTCCATTTCCGAGTCACATTCCTCTCCCCAATCTTTTCCCTCTTATCTCGCCTCATTTATTCTTTTTCCCCAACCCTCTCCCCTCCCGCACATTCCTTCCTTCAATGTTCAATTACACCCTCTCATTGAAGCACTTTCCGCTCTCTTGTCTCCAAATCCACGCATTTTCCTCTCCTTGGCTTGTTTTCCTTTTCCAGCCGAAGGAACACATTTCATTCGCCTCCTTTCTTTTCCCCGAACCCACTCGATGCTTTCCCGTTCGGGGTTAATTTTCCTTGCTTCGCTGGACGCCATTGGTACCTTGGAGGGTTCTCCAAATGCGAACGTTTTTGAGTTATAAATTCAATGTAAAGCGGCGGTGCGGGTTAGGCAGAGACACGTTGCGCCTTTTTGCCTTCTCTTTTTCGAATTCCTTTTTGCCGGAAGTAATTTTCAACGGTGACTTTTTTTTGTTTCTGCGGTGCCTTTTCGCGCACCTAGTCTTTACTGTTAATCGATATGGACTTAAATGACGTGAGGTTTCTTTGGATCCTTTTTGTAGGCAGTTCTTGCCTCACAGAAGAGTAACGTTAACTGACGACGATGCATCATGCGATGGCAGATGATATATCAAAAGGAAGCTACCAAAAACATACTCGCTGTTAATCGTGCCGAAACATCACTTTTCATCATTCGGAATTCTTTCGGAAAGATGCATTTTCTTCCGCATTTGTCAACGACATTCTTTGATGGTGACAGAGCTAGAATTATGTAATTCGCCTCTTGTTATTGCGTAATTGTTAAGTGTAAAACTTATGTTGGTAAATGCGTGAAAAAATTATGGATGTCAGGCGCGCACCCAGGGGAGTTGCTTACGGGCGTTAGCCGCCCCTAAGATTCTAAAAGTATGACCAGAACATAATTCTAAAGACTTTAATCAATGGATATATAGAAACTTTACTTGCAATACTTTCTCATGATGACCAGCAATAATTTCGCATTACTAGGTCAAGTGTAGCACCTTCATTACGCTACTGGTTATGATTCCTCAGTGCAGCCCCCAACCAAGCGAAAATTCTGGGTGTGTGCCCCTGATGGATGTAACTGATTTCGGCACTTGAAACCCGTGGTAACTATTTTATGAAGATGGGAAATCTTCTAGGAAATATTAATGCACGCAATTAATGATTTTGACATCTTGATATACCATTAGCGGATCAAGAAAGACGATATTTACTTCTACAGGTCTAACTTTAAATTGTCCTTTGGGGATTGGCTGGGTATTAATCCACCTAACACTTTATTTCCTTATGATTGTCCTGAATCCTTCGTGAAATAAAAATTAATTTATGAATCGACTCGACCCCCCCCCCTGCCACACGCCGAAAGGCGGCTTGCAGGGTACTAATGTAGATGTACTAATGTAGATGACCTATTCCCCAAATTTTTCTCGGAACATCTGATTGTCTTATGCGGTAAGATGGACACGTTTCTAAAGCGGGTTATGTATACACAGATGAGGATAACAACTAACCTGTTTTATGGTCAAATTATGTAACGGTATTTTGCTAGAAGCTTAAATTACCATCCTTCCCTTTTTTCGATTTAAGCGTTTTAAGAATGGGAAGAAGCTGACGAGACAGATAGAGTACCCTTTTGATGAGTTGATGGATTATTAAATTACTTTATAAGTGATGCGATATATTTAATTTATTAGGGATTATGAAACAAAATTTAACTCAATCCACAAATTAAAAAAACAGATAAGCGATCGGTTTCGAGGTAATAACCTCATAATCCGGCTAATGAAATATTTGTTTTTTTTTCTAATTTGTGGACTTGGTCAAATTTTGGTTCATAATTCTTAATAAATTAATGGAGATCTTCCACCAAGTATCGCTTGGTATGTTTCGTGATGATCTCCATTATGATATATGCGAATTCTTACTATTCTTCCCGTATGTTGGTCGGAACGGTGTAACAAGGAGCTAAAATACTTCCCTTCGTCCATTAAGTTTTGCTAATAACGCGCTTCTAACCTTTGTAAATGAGTAAAGTCTTTGTTTAACTTGTCCTTTGATTTTATAGAGCTCAATATTGCCCTTTATTGGAAGGCATGTTGATGTGTTTCTAACAGATAATAAAGAAATTGTTATATTTTAACCCGAGTTTTACTACGTATTTACTGTAAAAATAAAATTCAAAGAAGTGCGTTCAACTCAGACTAATAAGCAATTCCAGAAATTTGGGTCTAATCGCTGTTTCCAACGGTCTTTAGCACAACCTAGACTATCTAGCGTTAAAATACCAAAGCATTCCTTTGAAGCGTATGTGGGGTTTATTTTGGGAGTCGGCGGCGGTATTCTAAACAAAGAATGGTTGCCGATTCGTCTGGCATCACGAAGGAGTTAGTCCTTGTAGATTGCCGCGCACGGTAAACGTTAATTTACAGCTCAAAGCTGCTCGATGTCCTTCCGAATCCTTGAGGCGCCTCCAAAGCTTTTCCTGGAGCTATTAGTCAAACAACTGAGAGATTCTTGATCTCTCAGCTCCTGTGTCCGCATCTCGCGCAAAAGATAAATCCCAGAACCTGGAGAAGTTATGAGCTGTTTGCAGGTTCAGGTCGCATCACCATTCGTCTTCAGGGGACGTAGGGCCGTTGATTACATGTGCGTGAAGTGAGACTTATCGCTTCGCCTGTATTGCTCGATTAGTTCTAACCTATTTTAGCCACTCTTTATGAGTATCATCGCCAACGATAGTGGTGATTAAATTTTTCTGATCACGTCTATCGAACAAAAGGAAAGCTGTACTGGAATTCAGCAAAGGATACTTCATATATTAATGGGTGATGAAGAAATAACTGAAGGTTGTGTATCTTAAATTGCTGTATTCAGGATGTTTAATTTTATTACTTACTACTAAATAGCAATACATCGGTCATATCCTCCATTTTCTTTCGGTGGATATTTTTCCGAAATTCCATGATTTAAATTTCAACCTCTCTTTTTTGTTTTGTATGTGTCTTCTTGATTGTATTTTGGTTATCCGGCATGGTTACTTTCAGAACTTTTATTACTCAGAAAGGTTTTCCTTTTACCTTTATAACTTGAAATTCATTGTCCATAATTTGATCGCAGCAATCGTCGTTTTTCCCTCACCGCAGATTGGAGAACAATCCTATCGTACAATTAGAATACCCTTGGCTAAAAATAATTGTTTCTTGTAAAAATATTGCATAAGAGTGGTACGAAGTTGTGCAAATTTATAATGCTAAATGGAAATTATTCTTATCGAAATCCTTGGGATAAGAGATAGAGGAAAGGCAGTTTAAGGAGGATGAAGTTATCTGTAAGACTCATGGTATTCCTTACAATAAGATTATTCGACGGAATACATGGAAATGATTTATAAGGTGGAGGAGAGAGGCATGTGGTATGGAAAGAATTCGACAGCTAACCTTTCTCTTAAAGAAACACGCAGAAAATGCTAATATTGACCAGTTTCTTTTTTTTCTATGATTTATTTCCTACTTATTTTCTTTCTGTGACTTTCTTATCTGGGTCTATTTCCCTGTGTTTTTCATGGATTCGAATATGCATAAATAAGAATATTTCTACTGGTAATTTTATGATAATTTCTTCTTGGTGATATATTTAAGATACGTATATTAATTTGATAACCATTCATGCTGTTTTATCTAACAACTTCTTTCCTTCTTTCAGGTAAGTACCTTCAATTGCTAATTGCTGTTATTGTTGATCCAGAGAGAGTAAGTACTGTTCATTATTTACAATTTCTTATATGCGGATTAAGCCTGATTAATATCGAATTTTTTAAAATAACTGATATGTCGCCATAATCGTACATTTTGTTAAATTATTGTTTTATAATTCAAGGCCCTTTCAAGGTTTTTTTTCTAACAACTATCCTTATTCTAAGTATTTACAAGGCTCTTCATTTGCGAATTTTTAGCGGGAATTGCCTATTAACATGTGCAGTGCAAAATTTCATCTTTAAGCAAATAACTTAAGTCGTAGAGTTTGGGCAAATGCTTGGATTTCGTGTGTAACGTAAGTTGCTGCGTGTCATATTTATTTTCACAGGAATTTCGGCGCGCTAATTCCCAGAAATAAGTCAGGTTATTGGAGCATTTAATGAAGGGAAGTTACAGTTATTTCTCTTATCGGTTTTAAGGGGGAACGCCGTATTTCCCTAATCGATTAACTGCTTAATACATTGAGAATCTGACGTGAAGTGCTTTAGTAAATAGTATTGTGAAGTTTATTATTACTCAAGCTAAACGTTATCGAATGTATCGTTTAAATATTTCCTCATATTCTTGATTTAGAGGATCTAGGTTTTGGAAAGTTCATTCAGTTATTTCCCGGTCTTTAATTTCAGCATTAATCAGTTCGCTGAGGATGACCAGCATTGCTCTACAGTTTATAATCTGGGGCAATTTAGTCGGACCCCTAAACATTTTAGTAGTTTCCTTTTAAGGTGATGAATTCGCGAAAATAAATGTATAATCCTAAACCCCAAGTTGATGTTCCTTAGCATACCGCACTCTTTCATTATTAATTATTTTAAGGGACATATAAATTTACAGTAGTTTTAAGGAGTTCTTCCATTGCAGCCTTGACATACATCTTTGCTTTGGATCAACGTTTTGTATCTTCATATATTCATGGCATTGCTGATTCTCCCAAGATAGAGCTATTCCGGTTCAGAGTTCTTACTCTTTTTCATCGGGTTTATATGCGATTGGTTTCCTGGTCTTTTATTTTGTCATTTTGTCAAGGTAATTTCAATTCTTGTAGCGTTACTAAGAGTTCGAAGTACCCTTTGATGACATGTTTCTCCGTACAAATATTAGTGTGATTATGTTGATATACAATGCTCTGCTGCTATCTTCATCCAAGTCTTTCCCAGGTCAAATGAAAAACCAACGATTTAATGTCCAAGATTTTGATGATGAACAGGTTTTTTTTTTATCTTCATCTTTATTTTACATATGACGTTATTTAAAAGGAAAATTCCCTCAAAAAAATTAAATTTGAGTTGAATCAATATAATTATATTAATGCTTTCTGTGAAATATCTTCGATCCGTCATAAATCATTACTAAGGTGCATTCGTGGATGAGGTAATTGTTTCCCTATCTGGTATTTCGTTGAGATTCGTAAATAAACCCTGTTATTCGTTAATAAGTTATATTATCGAACAAAATTAAGGGAGTTTGTATATTGCATTCATTTATGTTTTAAAATCCGCAGTTCTAGCACTATGTAATGCAATCAAGTAAATTTGGAAAATTGTGTGAAAACACATCTCTATGAAGAAATAGGCCATGAGCGCTTCTGCCTTGGGGAATTTTCTAATTCTTAGTAGTAGTAGTATTGTTAAAAGTGCTTCGAGAGCTTAGGTCATTTCACACTGGGCCCCCACCGGGAATCGAACCCGGGACCGCTTTCACCGAAGTCGAACGCGTTGCCCACTTGGCTATCCGGGAGCCCCATTTCTAATTCTTATAACAACCTTGGATCACTTTGAGAATTGTCCAAAGGACGATGTTAAGACCTGTTAGATTTGATGGGAAGTATTTGGTGAATTCACTGGCGAAAGGATTCTTGTGAAGACGTTTGGTATTCTATTGTTGGTGTATTGATTATAGTTTGAACTTGTGTAACTTTGGTGTTATGTAATTCAGTTCACTCTTTCGGCTACAGAGCTACCCTTTTTTATTTAATTGAATATCAAATCTCCTTGAATTAAAATGGAAGGTTTTTCTGGAACCGAGCTGCTACTTTGGTGCTTGATGCCCGGTATCAATACGTTTTCATGGCATTGTCAAGTTCATGGAGTGCGGAGGGGAGGATTACTGTGGCTAGTTAACGCCCTTACCTAGTCGGCGCCCGGGCGCGATGCATCGGTAAGTGCAATTACGCTAGGAATTCCCGCAGGAAAAACCCAATGCATAGAATTTGGTAAGTGGCTCCGGTTGTAATTTCCAGATTTTGAAAAGAAAGGATTAAGCACCCTCGCGCTCGTGGAGGGAAAGTTCTCCCCCATTCGGGTTTTTCCCTTCTGCAAATATTTCGGCCCCTTTTCAGAGTCGCGACGAGTAGCACGTGTAGAAACAATGTGCATTTTTACGGCACGCTCCACCACGTGCGTTCCTTTTATTGCCCTTTCGCCCCCGACACAAGTAAACACGCGCTCTTAATCTTGCAAGCAGATGTTGGCCCATTCGCGTGTCATTCGTCTCCTGGTCTGGAAATCTGCGATTTTAGGGTTGTGCACCGTTACTTTTTCTGGGCCCTGGGCGGTCTTGAAACCATTCATCCCTCTCCCTCACATAAAGGGTTTGGGTGAAGGCGCGCTAATTATTCCCAGGTGGATGTTATTTTCTCTAATATTTCTAACCAGCCGTGTTTTTAAAGTTTACAATTTTGAAAAATAAATCTTACAATTAACAATAAAGCTTACAATATCAAATATAGAGTTTACAATGAAGACACATATTAGTTGGGCTCCCGGATAGCCAAGTGGGCAAAGCGTTCGGCTACGGTGGAAGCGGTTCCGGGTTCGATTCCCGGTGGGGGCCCACGTGCGAAATGACATAGCAGCCAAAGCACTTTTAACAATACTACTACCACATTATTTGTCGATGTCGCAGATGGTTTGTATTGCTGGTGTTAATTTAAATGAAGAACTAGTGACTTCTTTCGGACAATCTCAGTTTCGTCACGTATTGTATAACCAAGATATGCTGTGAGTTTTTCCTTTGAAAGCTCTCTGCTCAGTGTTGGAGAACTTTTTTTTCGTCGGTAAGTAGTACCACGTATTATTTAGCCGCTTAAGAAACCTTTAGGAGGCAAATTAAACCATCTTTATACGTCAGGCCTCGATCGAACTTCATATTGTTTACACATATTGTTAAACATCGATATTGCACGAAGAAAAATCAATTCATTCGCAAAATAAACCTTGGTAGAATAGGAGATAATATTTTCATATTATTTTCACTTGACATGATAAACGTTCTGGAGAAAGAAAATTAATACGTACATATCTTTGAGGAAGTAACGAAAAGGTCGCAGGCTCATCACCTTTTGTACTGATACGTATGTGAATGGAGAACTGTGCATGCAACCCCTGCCATACACCGAAAGGTGACTCGCAGACTGCAGATGTAGATGTAGATTTTATTACTATTGTAAATTATTTTGCCATCTACTAATTACTGGTAATTAGTATTAAGATTATTTAGAATGAGAATTACTTCTAAGTTTTATTTCATGTTTTACCTGCTTTATTTTGAGGAAGGAAGTCATTCCTTTTGATTAATGGTTATATTTTGTAGTAACCCTATAATTGCTTTTATGGACAGCGAAGTAGTAATTCGAAGGCTTTATTTCCAAAAACTGATTATATGTTAGACATAAATCTCAATTAGCCTCCCCCATATTTTATATTAAAGGCATCGGGCACCGTATAATTTCGAGGGTGCGAGGTAGTTGAATCAATTAATGTTTCAAGAATTCCATCCCTTTCACGCACGACCGCATTCGCTCTGTTTCATGGGCTCAGATGGAAAGATTTTATCCTGGTTTGATTTGTATTCTCGATTTTTATTTGCTTTAAATGTTTGAGTTAATAACAGTTTCACGAATTGGCTTCCTCTGAGGGCTAGTTCGCCCCCATCGTTTCGTGACTCTCCACACCTGAGGACTTAATAAATAAAACGTACCCATCCCTTAAATTTACCTTTCCGAAAATCTTAAATAGCACGCAATCAAGGTAACACTAATATGTTTCTAACGAGGTATATATTATTGATTTCCCAAAAAATATCACTTGTAGAATATGCTTATGTGAATCTTTTCAAGCCAGATCATTTTCTAAACAAAATGTTCATAATGACTAAATCACGATATTATTTTCTTGGCTCTCATCGTCTATTTAGAGTATTGGGAGTATTTTGATAGTATTATCATGCCTGCTTTGTTTACGGAATATTAAATCAGAGATTGCAATAAAACATGTTGGACCCGGTGAGAAAACAGCTCAAGATGAATAAGATGATAAGAATTCGTTTCTGCCATACACACTGTAGCTGAAAGTCAAAGTTAAAGCCTCTTGTTAGAGGATTACTTTACTTATATTTTCCAAAACCTCTTCTTGTAAGGATCCGTTTACATTCTTTTTTCCAATTATATCTCTCATTTGAATGCGAAAAAGTTCATCTCCTCTGTGTTATCTTCGCTTACAGTAAGTTGTTTTCTGTATTTAATCCTATATTTTTTAGAAATTAAATGTCAGTTTTCTTTTGTTTTTTCATTGCTGGTATTTTGCAAACACCATTATTACGTCCTTACATATACCGCCTTATCAACTATCAAAACTTCTTTGTGTAAATTAGCTTCCAATATTATCGAGTATATGAAAGAAATTTACTAAATTATATTTGTTTACTTTCATTTCTCTCTTTCTTATGAATGTGAAAACATTCTCGCCTTCATCTGATCTTAGTTTACAAGTAGTTACTTAATGCATTTCATTTTATATTTTATGCATAATTCCAAATTTCCCAAAGGGTGATAATTATTATTCCATTTTTCACATGTTAAAGTTATCCCTGTTATATCTATTCAGATATTTCATTTTTGGCATTTCTTGTCTTCTGCTTATAAGTTAGCTAATAGTATGACTTGATTACTGGAGAACATAGATCGAATCATGTTTCTGCGTTTCATTTATGGATCCTCTTTTACGAAGAAGAAGAATCATCTGGTTTCCTTTTCTCTCTTTCTGATTAAAGTGATTCTTCTTTTCTTTCGCTCTTTTATACTCTCAAGCGTGCGAAAATTCCTGTCTCTCTGGGATTGTCAAGGCGTCAGAGAGAGAAAAGGCTTATCAGGCGCCGAAAATAACTTCGTTTATGATTCCGCGAGAGAGGCGTCGTTCTCTATGGATTAAGCGATTACATTTAGCTTCGCGGAGACGTTCCTCTCTTTTTCTGCCTGTTACGAGATCTCATTTTTAATCTGTTCTTGCCTTTTCACTTTGGAGAGGTGCCAAGAGGTGAAGGGAAGGGGTTTTTTGGAATAAATGTGAAAAATCCTTTTGCCTGGTCGACGCGAGCCATTCCTTGCTCCTCTGAATGTTGGTCCTCGTGAACATTTGAGTGTATTCCTCTCTTGGTAGTAGTTGGTTATCTTAATTAGTTGTGTTTTAGCACTTCTACGTCCCTAGCAAGTTGATTCTCTCTGGAGAATTCATTCAACTTATCCTCCGAGGAATTTTCTAATGTCCCACACAACTCCTTTCCTTGAAAACCCGTCTCATGGATGAAAGAGAGTTGAGGGGCACATTGTAAATAAATATATGTGTAGGCAGCGGAGTATAGCGCATCGGTACTACTTACAATTGACTTATTATTCTTTTCTTATATAGAGGTCTTATTAGCATATTTTTGTTCAGAAGGGGACATTTAAGGCCTACGATTGTAAATAGTACTTGTGTTCACCGTATCACCAATAAAAATGTATTAATTTCCGTGTAAGAATTCAAAATATTCGGTCCATAATATAAGGAGGATGCACTGAGAAATCGGATTATTATTTCCAAAACTTTTGTCTTGTCGAAATTTTCATGGCTTCGTATTGTCTTCGTTTACAATTTAAGCGTTTGCCCAAGGATTCTTAATCCTATAGCTCTTACTCAAGATAGCTAGGAAAGGAATGTTTCCCCTTTGAGGAAAATGGCTTCACATTCTTTAGTTCTGAAGTGCTCTTGATTAAAATATCACGAAAACTTAAAAAACTTAGCAATGCCATTTTCGGGTTACTGCGTTTCTTATAGCCCGTGTGATGTTCATAACTACCTTCATAGTGCTGCTTGCGGTCGGAGTCCCACTTTTTTACTTTCTGCTCGTTGGTGGCTAACAATACGCATGTAATTATAATTAGTCTTTTATCTTATAGACAGTTCCTTATTAGATATTTTAATCTTCCTCTTTCACGGTACACATAACTGTCATTATGGGCCGGCCTCGGTGGCGTAGTGGTTAGCGTGCTAGCCTAGCAACGCCGAGGTCCCGGGTTCCGGGTTTCCCCTGGTTAGGGCATGGATGTTTGTGTTTGTGATCATTTAGGTTAATTGTAAGAGTGGTCTCAATAGACTACAATTCGCCTAAATAAAGACGTTATTATTATTATTATTCTTTCTAAGCTCGACTGTCGGCTGAAAATTTTTCCTACCTCCAATTTTACTTAATTTTCCATTTAAATCAAGCACTTTCGTTTAAAATGACAATACTTCATTTTTTCCTTGATATTTTTTACAATTTCCATTAGGGGCGGATCTTGAAACTTGCTCAGTATGGGGTAGATATCGAGCAGTTTTTCTACACACTTATGTTACGAAAGATCTTGTGCTTTCCTGGCGTATGATGTGTATGAAGTTTTCACGGGTTGCCAACCAGGTCAAATAGATATGGAATGGCGAGCCTACGTCACGCGAGATAACTACGAGTACTCGTATTTTGGCCCGCGGAACTCTGACTGCACTATCCTTGTTATGTATTCTTCATTAAAAGATTGAGTTCCAGAGAAATATATGTGATTTTGTTCATTAGAAATGATAATTAATGATTAACAACGCCAAGTAATACAATTAAATCTCAGCCTTAACACAATTAAATAGATAATATCAGAATTTTACTCGGTTCGGATAATTTATTTATAGTATTATCGTTTCATTTCTGATTATTTCAGTCATCTCAATCTTCTCCACTTTTCCTCATATATCGAAACTTTCTGGTTAATAAGTATCCATTTTCCTAGTTTTCCAGGTCTTTGCTCATGACAAGGTAGTCCGTATATAAGTTTTCTTCTAAGATTTTCGCGTATATAGTCTCTTTAACACATTAATCTTCTTATGGAAGGCAGCTTTACTTTCTGCTAGTTTATGACACCATGCCTGTTATAGCTCCCCTAAAAGCATTTAAGCATGGAAAAAAAATCTTCAATGGTAATGTATTTTAAGATAAAATATTTTCTTAAATGGAGCCTGAGAAACGTTACAGAGGACCAGCTTTTGGTAGTAGGCTGGTGAGGAATCTTCCGCGGCTTTTTCGGCGATGAAAATTGAAAAATCAATTTTTCATCGTTTTCTTAAGAGTAGGAACAGTAGCAGGACATGAAGACGAAATAATTTGAAGCATTTATCGAAACCGATCATGTTTACTTGTAATGTACCATATAAGCATGTTAATATCGCCTCAGCTTCGACAACCGTATGTTCAGCAAATTCAAAACTTGTTGGTTGATGATATGTTCTGATGTTTTCCTTAAACTTTCATATTCAACCGGTAGTTAGAAATCCTTCTTGGAACCCTCAAAATAAGATATACTTCACGACCATATCCGATATCACCGAATAGCCTGTCAATAATATACATTCTGCTTTTTATATCCAGAGGCGTGATTGGATTTCCGATCGAGTGATTTAGTGGGCCGGTACTCCGCAGATCCTTTCAGGAGAGCTTCATCTTAATAGACTTTTATCAATGCCTTTGGACATTGCGTTACATCCGTCAGATCCAACGGGAGATGACCTCTGGTAGTCTTTCTTTTTCCCGCCATGTTTGCTCGAATTCGGCGGGAGGTGGAGATCGGTTCGTTTCGCGGGCAAAACTCGCCGCGAGCGCTGCCAGAAAATTTTGCAAAAAGAACAGCATTTCCTTGTAATAACAGTCACGAGATGAAAAGCGGTGTAGAGAACGTTCCTTTTGGGAGAACGTTGAATCATCGCTCCTCGGGTAAAGAGATTATATTTCTAAGAGAAGACCGTCCGATATTTTCTTTGTGATGAATATTCACCCGTTTTTCACGGAATTGAGATGTTTACGAATGAAATTGGGGAATTTGATAAATTTTGGACCATTGTTTTTCTTCTGTTTGCATATCAGAGTTGATGATTCCGTTCTATTTGTTATGCATCACCTGTTACAGCTTTCTTGATTATGTTGTTCGGGTTGTTTTTGTCTGTCCGGAAGCTTGTTTAGATTTCAACTGTAAAGGTGCAAACTTTTTCAACTGTAAAGGTTATCTCTTATTGTTTACGATATGATTAAATGTAAAATATACAATAAACTCAATATGCGAAGGCTGTAACTCTAGGAAGACCATAATAATGGGAGTGTACGAAAACATTTTATTCCCATTGTAAAATATATTAGGTACTCATGTCTTTCCGAGGAATCAATTAGTAAATTCCTTCGTAAAATCATGCGAAATGAAAATTCATTTTTCCAAGTTGAAACTGTGATTTATCAATCTGCTATATCCCTGAGATAGATTATCATGTCCTTCTCATTCTGGGCTATCTAAAACAATCTTTATCTTATATATATTATATTGTTGTTAATATGATCCAAGGTTGTAAATAAATGAAGACCAATATTTTAACGTCAAACACTACTTTGGTGGTCATCTAGCGGTATAGATCCTGGAACTTATAAAACTTTCTTTAGCAATTAG
>KZ308119.1:41009-62569 GCA_000376725.2 Ladona fulva
CATTTCTTTTCCCCGATGCCCCTCTGCGTCTACGGAAACTGCTCAGAATTAGGTATAATTAACTGATGAATTTCTCATTTGTGTCTGTCTATCGGTAACTTGCGATTTACCGCGCTGCAGCGACTTTGTTTTTTAATGATTTTTCTATTTGTTTCTATTCTTGGCGCCACACTGTGATAGCAAAGGGAGTTACACTCATGAATTCACAGTCAATTTTATCTTTTCACCGCAAAATTCGCGTTCGCGTCGTACGAATTAGCGGTCTGTCAGGCCAAGATGATGAGGAAGTGTGGTGAATCGTGACCTCACGGAGCTGGAAAGGATTTTTACTTCCTGGGCCTTGCTCCTTTCCCTTGCGAGAGCACTTTCACATTAGGGTTTGAGTTAGCGGACCACCCCAGCGTCGATTCGTAACCACCCATAGAGTCCTAAGGAAAAGCTCGACGTGGGAGTTTTAAGGGGGCGGGGTCGACTGTCATGGAATTGTACCCAGAGACGGAAGGGAGGATTGGTGTCCTGGTGAGGTCACGAAAAGGTGGGGTTCAACGGGGTCGAGGGAGGACGATAGAACATGCTGATAAGGAAGTGGAAAACCCTATTTCGAGATTAGGGAGAAGAGCATGTAAATGAGGGAAAAGTGCTTTTAGCTCTCTTACTTTAGGGGCTATTTCCAAAGTGTTACTGGCGTTCCGAGTCACTTTTTCACCTCTCCGATTATGCATCGTCGCATTTAAAACAGGGAGATTATCTTTGATAGGTAGCCATGTGATGGTCGTTTCTGCTTGTCGTTGGGCACGTTTTTGCTGTTGCGGGGGTGGGACTTGTTTCCAGGGAGGAGCAAAAAAGATTAAATGTTAGTTAGTGCCTGACGCTTTGCTCTCTTTTTATGTGTGCGAAAAAGAAAAAGGACAAATCGATAGTAAATATATTGACGAAGCCATTCTCAACCTAGTGCCTCAGATTTGTAGTTAAACCGACGCCACGAGATAGCTCTGCTTTTCCGGCATTCCTCGCTTCCATACGTAAATCGAGGGTTTCTCTTAAAACTGGTTCTTTGCTTTGGTTCAATTAAAAATGTCAATTATTATTACAGTTTTCTTATAGTTTTGTTGAAATATCACTCAGGAAGACTTTTCATGACCTATTGTATTATATTTTTTGTAACATTCTCATATTCTCCTGCTGGCAACTGAACTGAATTTCAACATTAACGAGTCGTTATTTCCCAGTATATTAGCAACGAACAAGGGAAACCTTCTCTTCGGTAATCCTTGGGGTGATTGTAATTGCAATTATAATCTTTTCTGGCATCACACACTGTAGAGAGTTTCCTCTTTTTATCCTGTGAGTAATGGCGCTCGCCATCCGCAACGAATACTTGAAATATGTTTGCAGATAATTATTCCAGTTACAGATGAAGGATTTTGGGCCCTATATGAGTCTGCGCGGGTCGCCCGTAGCTCATTTCGGTTGCGCTTGGACTCTTGAGACAGTTGCGAAAGTGTATAATTCTAGGTGTCGGCGTATTCAGAGTGGAGAAAGGGGAAATGCCTCCATTGCAGAGACGTCTTTACCTCTCCTTCTCCGTTGTAAGCGGAAAGCTAGTTATGTACTTAAAACACGTAATGATTCTTCTTCAGACAATATCCTTAGTACCACGCACTGAACATTAATTTAAATATTTTAATGTCGGCGTAAGTACTCCTTTGTCTGCGAATAGAATATATATCTCGGAAATGGCAGTTCCCCCCTCACAACCCTATAGACAAGTGAATTCACTGCTGACTGAAATAAATTATAATGTTGTTAAGGTCACATCACTGATCACTGAACTTTTTAGTGTCATTTTTTCTCATAAGATCGACCAATTCGGTCGTAAATTTCGTTGCATTGAGAAAGTGAAATTAAAATCGTAGTTTTCGAGTAAGCTTTTTTGGTGTGCGCGTTGGGAGCTTATTTCGCGATGGTTCTTGCGCCACCATTCGTACGGGGAGACAGTGACGCCGCCATCGGAGTGCCTCTTCGCCAACCTTCACTTTTTTTTGAGTAACCCACTTGACTCCGGGCTTCAACCCCATTCCACTTCTCGAATCGAATGGCGGCGGGACGGTCAAATGGCGCCACGCGACTCCCATCGTGCTCCGCTGGCGGTCTTGCTTTGATCTTCATTCCCCCTTTTCACTTTTTTATGCCCAGCATTTTTCTTTCGGCACGAGAGAGTGATTCCATCCCCCTTTCCATTGCAGCGAGAAGGATGCTTCCTAATCAGAGTTAGGCTTTTTTTAAATTTCGGGATGATGTTCTCTCATTCTTCAAAGTGACGGACGCCTGCGTTTGTGACGGTAGCGGTTGCGCTCTTTTTTTATCCCATTAACGTCCGGTACCAACGCTCGAGTGAGTCGAATCTCGTTTGCGCATCATTTTGATCGTTTTCAGCATCGATCTTTGTTTGCCTGACGGAAGATATGGATTTTCGCGGGGGGAAGAATGGGGTTTAACGACTTTTTTTTAAACTCCCACCTTACTGTAGAAATAAGTTTGGTATATTTTTACTTAATTAATTTTCATTGGAATATTTCAACCTTTCTTTGGTCTTGCTCTTTTAAATGTAAGAAGGGACTAGTAAGTCTCAGTCTCGCCCTTCAATAAAGACATTTTATTATCATTAATAATACGCTGTTGGAACACTATCGCATGTTATCAGGAGCAGCTCAAGGTATATAGGAGCCCCAGACCTAAGAAGATTCGCTACAGATGGTTTGAAACTGGATACTCTGTCGACTATAATGTGCAGAGCATTTTCGCTACGTACTATTTTTGACAAGAATTATATTGCTACGTATACTATGCATCTTATTCCTCCAAAATTGTCTTAAATCTGAGCCCGAATAGTCATATATGACGTTTCTCTATCATTTGATAGGAATTAACGAAGAAAATGGATTTGATTTTTTAAATATCGATTTTTATAAAAAATTCCGAAATGGTCTCGAACTACTACACTTTAGGTTCTCTATGAAAAACAATTACCACGACTCAAAAGTCTCTCGATTCTTTAGTATTCTTCCTATATGCCATACCGTCACCAATTTATTTACTTCTACTTGACAGTGATTTGCTATTATATGAAAAGTTCGATTGGGATGGCTAGGTTAATAAAGTATTTTACAAATTATTTACTTTCAAAGTTAAGGCAGATGATAATTATGAGAGGAGTTTTCAAAGATTAAAAGTTATTATATTTTACTCTTCGAAGTCTTGTTAAGTAGCGAAACCTTAATTCTTACATTAATATTAGTTTTGAATAAATTAAGTGAAATTAGAAATTGTAACGAATCATTAATGACAATGAAAATATATAAACAGAGGATAACCTTTGCGAAATTCTTCTTAGCGAATCCTTAATTTTAACGAAGTTAGATATGTAGCGAATATGCCATTGAGAAACTATTCAAATCTAAATATTTTAGTAAAATATTTCTTTTTAGCGAATATTTTTGCACCGAAAAAATTTTTAGCGAAACGTTATTTGTAACGGAAATGAAAATATTGCCATTCTACTGCTGTAATTACTGTCCAAGTCCGGGAGTCCCGGTAAACCCGGGAGAGATGTTAACCCTAGTTTCGTGTCGACTCTGATCAGAAATGGTGACGCTAAACAGCGCACTGCAGCAGCGAAGAAATTATTTCATCTCGATTTTCACTCAAAATGTCGTATCAAGGCTCAAGAAAAACCAGCAAACCGACTGCCACGCAACGAAAAATGAATCCCTCACGTCCAGTTAACTAAAGACAACAGGTTTCCGGAAAGAGTTACGAGCGGCCGAGTAGAATATATTTGCTCAAATAATAAAGCGTCGGTTTACCGCATCGCCTCGCGGGGAAAAAGCAGACGGTAGCCGCGTCGCTATTAATCCACGTTTTCATTTCAACCGGGGTTTCTCGCATAATTCGTTTCAAAGCGAGAAAAGAGATCGCATTTCACGGCTGGCAACGCCTAATTGAAGCGCAAATACGCCGGCGAGCGCGAGCGCGAAATTTCTATTCTATTTACTCCGTCTCCATTTCACATCCAATCTTTTTTTTTAAGCTCTAACCCATGGAATGTTGTACCAATCCGATAGGTAATTAATATGTGGAGAGATTTCAATTATATTAAAGTTTAGAGTGAAAATTTCTATTTTAACCCACAAATATACGCTCTTATTCTTATGGTGTCGTAGCATGTACTTTTGGGAAAAGATCCCTTCCGAAAATAAGAGAATTAAACGATACTATGATGAGAGAGAGACAGAATTTTAATTTTCAACGACCTAGATTTCAACGCATGGGGTTAACATCAATGCGTTAAAGAATGAAGAGTCGCCACAAAGTTGAGGCCGAAACAGTGGGTTTTGTTAAACGGTACTATTTAGAAACCAAACATTGAAAAACACCTTGAAAATTATCTTCTCCAAGGCGAAGGTTAAAGAGCCATTTCTGTTTAAAAATATTATTTGATGTGGTTCTTCTTCAGAATTCGTATGCTGGTAAGGATCTAGTGAATATTGTACATCTACATCTACATAAGTACCCTGCAAGCCGCCTTCCGGCGTGTGGCAGGGGGTATTCTCTCTTCACTTTGTATGCTCTCCACAGCTCACCTTTTCACAATGAGGAGATAGTAGTGTCTTAGTTTTTCGTTTTTGCCATTTTGGGCAATTCCTGTAAATGAAAACATTCGGAGAAGGGCCAGTTACTCAGAAATTAGAGAGAACACGTCAGGATCGCGATTTTTACGGGTAATATACGTATGTGCTAATTGTACGATAGAGGGTGACTCATGTTAATTTTACTGATCGGTACAAAGTGACGAACAAAGAAAAAGCGCGTGGATTCCCCATGGGTGCTAGATCCCGTGGGTTGAAGAAATAACGATCAAAATATTAGGACAGAGAAATGTAAATGTAATTCATTTTATTTGGTTTCAAGGCGCTCTTACATTTATGTAGAAAGGCTTTATTTAATTTTAAGTGTAATGGTATCGCTGGGAACTGGAATTCGAAATAGGATACACAAAGGTTTTCCCCACTCCCCTTCCCCTCCCCCGCTCCTTTACTATTTATACAGTGTTCCCTACTTCTCTGTACCTGAAGATGCTACTCCAGTAGCGAAACCGGTCGTATCTGAAATATATTGTGGAAAATTACTAAGATTTTTTTTCTTTTACCTCTTTCCAAAGGTTTTCGGTGTCGGCTCTAGCTCAGAAATTACAATTTTGCGGTTCGGAGTTCACTACAGCAAAAATTACTTTTTTTCGGTATCCGGTTCGATGTCCTGGAAGAACCAGCGATATCCCTCAGCGTCAATGTTATTCTTATTCGTCGAGGGAGCGAAAATAAGGAGAAGGAAAGAGGAAGGACAAAGTGTCGACCGCGCTTCTTGAGGACGCGGAGTCTTCCAGTCTTGTAAATAAAACGAAAGCGGGACCATTCCTCCCCCTTCGTCAGTATCATCTCGCTCCCGTTCCTCAAAGGGACTTCAATCCGCTCTCTTTTATTTTCAGCCTTTCTTCGCCGTCCCGTAAAAAGGCATGTTTTTAAGCGACACGCAAACATTTATTTCTCGTTCCTCCCGCGCGCCCTCTCTCAAGAAGCCACACCGTCAAGCGCCGCAGGACAAAGGAGGAATGTCGCCGCCTTCAAACGTTTTCGCGTCCTTTGAAAGGCTTCCGAGTCCGATTTGTTATCATCCGGAGGCGATCAAATTTCCATATTTCCTGCGACGCGCGGCTCCTGAGATGGTGTTATTATGGTCGTTGTTACGTCATCAAAAGATTTGCATGCCTAGGGATTCTGATGGCAAGAAACCGGGACTTATCGACTTCGGAAGCAGGGAAAACCGGAACGAAACCGGGAAGATACTCTTTTAGTTAATTTCACGTGCTTTTAAGGCACTTAGGCCCATTATTATAACGATACTTAAAATTGACTGTTATTATTATTCGCTTTAGGGCCTGATATTGTAATGTTTCGTTAGAGATAAAGTGGAAATTACGAGTAATATCCATGCTAATCCATCATATTTGTAAGATATTAACTATAATCTTCCCTTTAAATCTAACAAACCACTATAATACTAAGCCAAAAAGTAAACGTTAGTTAAAGTCCATTTTAAGTATTCATTATAATGTCGGACCTCACTGTATGTAGCGTCACTGCTTCATGAAAGCTTGCGTTTATATTATTTCTGTCAATGAAATCTTTTTATTTTACATTTTATTTTATATAATTTCTCCGATTTTTTCCATCAAACCGGGACGTCAGAATAATTGATCACGTTAAAATCGGGTCAGTCAATCAAAACCAGATGTATTGTAAGCCGGTCTGCAAGTCAGTTGCCCGATATTTTTAACTGTCTGCATTTAAACTATACTCATAACCATAGTTCTCTATTTGATGTGGTAGTTTCCGGGATTCTTGGCGTGTTGAGCGTTTCATTTTTGTTGCTGGGAGCTTCTTCAGGAGCTTAGTAACATTACCTGCACACCTTTTTGAATTCTTTAATGTTAAAGTATCTTTTGAATTCTCATTCATTCTGAAATAGCATGCTATCTCTTTATTCATCTTTGAGTGCCAAGAAAATTGCCGAGAGGGCTTAAATATTTTGGTACTGGGCCCTGATTACTACGGAGGAATATACATTTTTTTAGATTTTCACCTCATGAATAGCTCCAAGATCTATGCGTTTCCATTACTACATTCAAAATTGGCTGTATCTTCAAGGGATGCTTGAAAGCTGAAGGCTTTCATATTCCTCTAATAATAATGGGCGCTGGAAGAATGAGCATGGGCTATACTCGTTAAATATCGTATACAGGTCTTCTGGTAAAAACCTTCGCTGAATGAAATATATTACGTCTCTCGGTTTTTGTGCTCACTTTAGGTGCAGGTTCCTATGTTTCAACTTATGTGTGTTAGGTTGTGATTCGGTAATATTACAGTTTTATTTCTTGTTAATTGTTTCTCGGTAACCGTGAATTTTTTTCGAGATTGGAAAAGTTTATCTTTTATACGAGGAAAATGTATTTTAGTTACGAAATTACTTATGAAGCGATTACAGTGGGAGCTACTTACGGCGGTGTCAAAGTTTTCAGATTTAAGCCTCTGAATATAAAATGCTAACTGAACGACGGTGTTTTGGAATGTAATCAAAGAGCTAAACCGTAGATAGAGAACGCCAAACAGAATTAAATTAAATCACGAAGTATTTTATTTAACTAACGAAAGAGACAGCATAGTATTTAGAATTAAATTCGTAATTACGATATTTAAGTTCAGATCTAGTAGAAAGCTATATCTCATAATATTAATTCCACGCGAACTTTTTCGGAATTTCGGGACTTCTTTTGAGGTTGAGATTAAACATTCCAACGGATGCAAATTATGGAAGACTCATACGCATCTTTCACTCAGCGTTTTGTATGTTAACTCTCCGTTATGCAAACAAATACCATTTAAACCACGTCATTTCATCGAGTCGTTTGTTTTACGTGTTCGAAATTCAAATCGCACCCCACTCACCATATGGTGGTTTATCGTCAACAAGGGAAGCATACTCATCTCATTCCAACAAGTATTCATCATTTGTGGCGAAACCTCATGAGGTTGAGGTGCGAGTTTAATTTGTTCCAGTTCGACTTAAGGAGGTTAAGGAGTACCTATCTTCGACGACGACTGCGGTCTGCTAGACAGAAGGTGCGGTCGATTGGCCACAAGCGGCCGTTTTTGGCGTTCTTTGAGGCCTTTTCGTCAATTGTTACGAGTAGAGTAGTTGACCGCTTTTCACTAATTTTCTTTCCCAGGCTCTCTCTATATTTCGTCAAGAGAAGATAACGGAATGTATCGTACTTGAGTTTTCCACTAGATCTAATGGTGTTTTTTTAAGCATATATTGGATGTTATACTTTTTGAATGTGGGCAACACGCAATACAAGTGCGGCCTGAGGGTTCTATTCGTGGCCTAATTTTTGTCTTACATTGCCGATTATTTATGAATGTTCGGTTGGATAAGAAAATTGCCTTATGATGAAACATGTTTCCTTACTCTTGATCTAGACCGAACATTCCAAGTTATGGTTTTCCTTCGCCAATTTCCTTTTCGTGCCAAATATTACTAGAAACCGAATCTAATGTCCCTAAGTTTTAATCACAAATAATTCGTTTTATTTTCAAAGATTTTTTGAGATAGAGGGAATCAAAGTTAAGCATTATTAATTTAAAATTATAAATGTATTATATTAATTATAAATGTAATGTAAATGTAAATTATTCAAAGGGGGTCTGAGTTGTGCGTTATACGTTAAGAGAATCATCGTACAAAAGCACATAGATGATGCAGTCGGATCGGCGGATGGGGGTTATTGAACTGTGAAGTGCCAGGCGACGTAAGTGGCTTATTCCCTTCCTATTCATACGCAACTGAAGTACATCTACGTATCGAATGTAGATATTGTGCATCTGCTGTTCTGGTTCTGGCATAGTCAGGATTTTGCAAAATGCAGCTCTAATATTTGGATTGCAAAGAGTGTAGCGTAGCTCAGCTCGTTTTGAGTGTGGTCGCCCGTCGGTTTCGCAGTCGCATTTAGGAGATTGTCTTCTTTGAGTAGGATCTAGTTGGTCCATCTGTTAATGCAAGGAATACTTGAAAAGTATATAAATATTGGTCCAAAGTATGAAGTAGGTAGCAGTTTTATTTATAGCTGCAAGGTTTTTTGAGTGGGAGAAAACCAATATGTTATCGAGAAATTGCCTTCAAAAATTGTAAACTACTTTGGTTAGCTTAAGAATATAAGTACCCTGAATTAAGAATATTTTTTCTTCTACGATCTTTTTAAGTAGAATATTCAACTTATTTTAATCTTGTAATTTACAAACGATATTTAAGCCCGATTCGCTGACTTCTGAATGGAATGGTTGGCGTTTGAGCGCCAGTGTAAGTTCCAAGTACCCCAGGTTTTCCTAACTTGGAAAAGCCAAAGAATGGATGCTATTTTCGAAGTATTTTTGTGGAGGCTTTATTGAATTAAGTAGAATAAATAAATGCTACGTTACAGTTTTCGAACATTTATTAAATACGTGAGAAAACTATACGACAAGTGACAATGTGTCCTATGTGACAAGTACCCCAGACTTACCTGTTCACAATCTAAAATAAAACGAGACTGTTAGGCATATCACTACATTCCACGCAAAATACTACGCACAAAATATTTTTCATGGCTCATTAAAAGGCAATTGGAGATTTTTAAAACGATCTTCGCAGTGCCCTCTTTAAACTTCTTTTGTTATTCCCGATGACCTTACTCAAATCCTTTAAGGAATCGTTTAAAATCCTTGTCATCCCAGGATGGGATAGAGATGGGAGAGCGATACAGGTTTCAGCAGCAGTGAGGGGATCAGACAGGTGCTAAGAAGCCGCTAGCAAGGTGCTAGGAATAATGAGGGACAGCGGAGGGGAGGGAACTGGTGGCTAGATGAAGGAATGTTTTTCATCATTTTCCCCCTTTATACTCCTTGATGTCGACGATCCAGGAAGAGGGGGATTCTGCGAGCATAAAAGACCCTCGTTTTATTTTGCATGTCTCTCAGGCGGGGTCGCTTTAAAAGAAAATAAGGAGTGCTGGGGGTTTCGCCGAATCGCCCTCGGTATCGGCGAGTTTAAAAAACTCTGGGGGAGAGACGGAAGGGGTGGACTTGCGGTGTTGAATGGGAATTTGTATGAGGGAATCCGCAGGTGGAGGCGAGTCCTGCAACCCTTCGCTCTCACAATCAGTCGTACGTCATGTGGGCAGGTTGCGGTATATGTAGGAGCTTCCTGCGCGTGGATGGGGGTGATTTTTTTTACAAGGGAAGATGGCGTGTGGGAAGGGCGAAGGAGATCTTATTCTGCTCGTTACCATCTCGGCAGTGATGCATCGAGGTTGGAATCCGAGGCGTCGACTTCTAGTTTCAGATCCAATGGATGAAACTCCTCCTCTGGCATCTATACTTCCTGAACAAGAATATTTTTCACTCCGCCTCTGGGGATTTAATACGCGATCGGATGTCTGAATTCCTCCATTATCATTGAGGAATGATTAGCATTTTTTTGCAAATCTTTGGGAGATGTGGTTAGGTTTTGACGTAATTGATCTAATAATGTTTTCAAATAAATGGCGGTGAAGTTTATAACTTGTAAAATGAAAGTAGAATAAGTTCTGTTCTGCTATTTCTCCGACGGGAATATTGCCGGGAAATGACAAAGCGATATTTTGTGGTTTTTCTCACTGCTCTTATCTTTCTATGAATTGGTTATCCTTCAAAAAATGTTGTCGTTATGAGCTTAGCTGTCCCGGCGGTTCAAGTGTAAAGAGAACTCAAGTATTATAGGGTACTTGTATAATGTTCAATCTTTCATGAAGATGTATTATTTTCTCCCTCTAATAATAATTTTTCGGGTTCAAAATGAAAACATTTCTCTCTCCAGCGATGTAACCATATAGCATATTCCGTGTATAAGCCTTGTTTCAGCGATTAAAAAAGCTTTCAGTAGCTTCTAGTGGAAGGAATCAGGATCAAAATCAGCTAATTTTCTCAAATTCTCATTATAAATTACTTGAACGACTTCCTTTACTACGAATACCACGCCATGAAAGCAGGAATAAAAATTGACTATTAATTATTAAAGAATTATGAGCGATGGAGTTTCTGCTTTGATATAGTAATAGTGTGATTTAGAAACTTTTAATAAAAAGAAACTAGCCCATATTTTAAGGATAAATAAGTGCCCAATTGGCCACTGATTAACCATACATAATATTTCCCTCATATCACTATTTCTTTGCTTATTTGACAATTATATTTAGTCATAAGTTTACTTAGGTGGTCGAATAAATCTTTATTACATTGAAGAAATAAAAAATACGCTTTTTCGTTCCATAGGCTTAATTTTACGGTGGAAATTTTCGGAAATTCTCTTAGCGCGAGACCGGGTCTGTCATGACCTATCATGCGATGAAGAAGAGACGCGACGGTCCGCCCATTATTTCCGTCCCAACGTCGAAAATTGATTTGTCTCCTCCTAAGTTAAAAAGGCTATTTTATCGTCAGGTGACGTATTCCCGAATCCGTTTGGTCTGATTATGGGTTCAAAGTTGAACGAACTCGGCTTTTTCCCTTCCGTCGATTTAAATTGTCCTTCATTACGATTACACTTTATTTTTCCCAATTCCCGTTGTTCAAAGAAGTGGATATGATGCGAGCTTTCGTGTTAATGGACTTTTTTATTTTCCTTCTGCCCTGGAGCTTTCGCAGTTTTAATTCCTACACGTGTACGCGTCCGCTGCAGGTAATAATTCCCCCTATTTGTTGCTTTCGTTTATTTTCTCCGTGGAAATAATTGGCAATATTTTTGTTTCCGTATTGCGTTTGGCGCACCAAAGGGTTCGGAAGCGAGGGAGACAATTAAAATAAGTCCTTCGATGTATTAATTTGTTCTTCCTACCGGTTTTTTCTTCGGTCATTAGCTTTGGAACATTGCGGTTTTGATTTTTCATACCTCGCCTCAAGTGTCAACTCATATTAGATTAGTGTTTCTTTTTATTGGGATGGTACATCGTGTAATCATTAATTTCTCTCTCCAAGGGAAACATTACTACATTATTCTACGATTTTCCAATTCCATTAACAAATTTTTTCTCGTTTTCCTCGATTCTTTTTATTTTTCCGTACATTTAATGTACATGTTTAATCTTTGTATTTTTCCGTACACATAAATACAATCTCATTACTTTTACGACTCAAAAGGTTCTGATTTTGATGTAGATTAGTGATTAATTACTGTTTTGATGAGATTGATCTCCATTTCAGACTTTATTTTATATCTAATCAAAATCATTAGAGTATAATTTTGCCCCCATGATTCTTTATCCCAAGCTCGTTTCAGAATTTTAATGGTTTGAGTTTTTCCAAATAGTCCGTAGGTCAGTGGCGTTCGTTTAACCAATTTCACTTCCCTTCCTCCGAAAAGCATAGATTGTCTCACTCAAAAAGCTTCTGTTTTCGATCATTGTAGTAGGTAGGAAGTCCCCCACCTAGATTCACCAATGCTCAAGATAGATTCCTCGATGGAAGTAGAAGCGATTAGTTTTTGTTTATTGCCTTTGTAGTTTAGGAAGCGATGACTATATAATCGTTATATCTTACAGGAGGACATAATTGTAAATAATGAAGATGTTTGGTGATTTTCCATTAAGCCTCTGACTAACAGATTCCTTCATTATCTTCGAATCGGTATAGCATATTCCCCTTACAACTAGATATTTGTTTAGGTTATGAAATGTATAAAGCGTAATGATAGGAGGTAGCTATCTTATTTATTTTCCAATTTATTTTTGAATTTATTGTCCTTCTCATAAACTTTCGACACCTGTTCTTCCGCGACTGCAACTGGTCTCCTTCAATTCCATATAAATTGTTCCAACTCACCCTTCTACTTTAACATCTGCTCACTTCCAATATTTCTTCCAGATCATCAGAGTCAAAACTCTGGGAGCTGAGTAGCATGAAGAAAGTGGTGCTAATTTAATCGTAATAACCTTCTGAGAGAAATATTTTAGGTACAATAGGATATATCATACAGTGGTGCCAACTCAATCCGTATTAGTTCGAAGTTCGTAACTCGGAAAGTTTGTATCACGAAACCCAGTTTTCGATTATACCTTTCCGGTATTTTCGGTTCGTATCTCGAGAATCCTTTCGTATTCCGAAAAAAGTTCGTGTCTAGACGTCAAAATGGAAGGAGTTCATAAGTCAAAAAAATTGTATTTAGAGCGGTTCGTTAGTCGAGGTACCGTTGTACTTAGCGTTTTATGCAAGAAGATGGAATAAACGCCGGTCATCAGTGCTTACATATTTATGGCTCTCATCTGCATTTTCCCTTTCCCTTAGCTGCCTCAGTAAAACATTTCTCTCCTCATCATATTTTTCTTTATTTCAAGTTCCCATTAAAATTCCATTTCCCCTAAAGGTTGACTCTCATTTTCATAATTAACACTCCTAACTTAACGGCGCCAATTTACTATTTAGAGAGGGGCACGAATGTCTAAGAGTCAGTCATCGCAAATAACCCCGAGATTTTGCAAAAGGGATAATTAAATTAAAGCAGATGTAATTGCTTTATCCCTATGATCTATGGTAGTATATCTACACTGTTAACAATTCTGACGTGATGTAGTTTCAATCTATATTTGAGTGATCATCAGCTTTAGCGTCTGACTCTCTCAAAGCAAGGGAACTCAATTCCTTTCACAAGGACCTCAACTTGGTACGTAATTTTCCCTCGCGATTCTTTTCTTGCATAAATCTCATCTGCTTGGATTCCCTTACTAATCCTGCGGTATCATCACAAGACCGTTAGCTCTACAGAGTGAATCATCGAAGTTTACAAGAGTCTCGAGTATATCAAGTCGCGATAATTACTTAAGGAATAATGCTTTCATGAATATTCGTATTTTATTCATATCATGCTATCCAATGTTTGCCTTGAAAATCTTGTTTACATTCAAGAAATACTTGAGAGGAAGAGGGAATATTCCGTTATCTTTTGTAACTTAAATCACCCTGTGGTTGACAGTTAATCTAAATTATATTACGAAAATGCCTTATCTCTATAATAATTCTTAATCGAAAGAAAATTCTCATTTCTCTCTCAAGTATCTCAAAGGATACCTGAATGTCTTGGTGGAAGCCGTCCTAGCTGGCGTTTGGCCAGTTAGGCATGACAGCCTTTTCTGAAGTTGTTGTTATACAATTTACGGATTCTGTTATACTGAAAGGAGTCTAACATTAATTATTTGAGTAGACTAACGATACAAATATTTATTTTTAGTTAATTCCTCGAACTTTCTTGAAATCCTTTCAAATTTGCCGTGTGGGGATTGAAACGTAAATTTACTCGTTTGCTGGAGATATTAGGAGTTTTTCTTCCTTGGTCTACCTTAAGCTTTTTCGGCAACCGTAACAGCATCATGAACATCGTCCTCCGGACTCAAATTCAGGATTATCCGAGCCAGTTTAGAACTAAACTTTTTCACGAATTTCACACCGATGCTAATCACTTTATATTTTTATATTTCTAATCAGAAAATAGAATTTTATCCAGCAAAATGCTACATACAGCCTATCTATGATTAATTATATTCTCATGGAAAAGAAAGAAGCCGAGACAACTTATGTGTACTCGAATTAAGTTTAGATTTTAAGCCTATTAACGATCATTTTCCGTTAAATGGCAGTTGTATATTTTTGTAGCGAAATGGTTCAGTTAAACCAGGAGTGGTGGATCTTTTCCATCGGAATGCCAAATTTTCCATTCGGCTGGACAAGTTACTCCGCATCTAAAACCATTTGGCTGATCTTGAATCGTTTGGATGTTTGTACAATTGTGGAACTGTGTTGTCTTTGTGTAATTGTGGAATTTTATTGTCGTTGCCACCGGACTGTTGTCCAATTGTAACGCTTTTATATATAATAATAATAATATGTATAGGGCACATTCAAATAGTTTATCATCGAATATTTGTGAGAAAACTTATTCATTCGCTGAGTGAGGTGAAAGAGAATGTTTTCCACACTATTTTCACTTGATATCATTGGCGTCATTAAAAAATATAGTAATTTAAGTACGGCAGTATGTTTCAAAAAGTAATCAAAAGGCCGTATTTAACGCCCTAAAATGCCGCACGTGGGTCGAATGTCTCTGGTTTAAGTCCTTCTCAAGATGATTCTTTTATATACGTCCCAATATAAAAAATGGTGTATCTGATCTGATTATGTATAATCTCAGATCAGAAGCTCAGAATCATTTTTTCATTCCGTTTGAAAGAATTTTTCTCCAACAACGACGGACACAAAGGAGGGGTTGGTTTGGTTTTGAGTTATCCCTCCCACCAATTACCTGAAATTTTTTTTCACAGATTATTAGGATGATGGACTTTATTCAATTGAATTTAGAAAATAATACATTCTCATTCCGTTAGTTATTTACCTCTTTATTGTAATCTTTTGCAGTATTTAACACACGACGTAAAGAATTTAATTGAAGGATATTAGGTGGAACTTTTCTATAATTCAGTTATTATATTTTTCGATTTTTCTATTAGCTTAGTAAAATCTTTGCAATGTTTTACTTAAAAGGAACCGCGATGAATTGCACACAAGAAAACTACACCTCGAAAATCACTTCATCATTTTTCTTCGATTGCTATGTGCAAGTTTGCTATTTGAAAAATATTGATTTGACGAGAATCCATTCAGTCTGAGTAGGGAAATTTGTCCTGAAAGAAATTCATTTGGCGCTAATACGTCGTAATTTCCGTGGGGTACCAACCTATTTACCGCTTCAGGTCGCTTCCCTAATGCCACATCTCCAACTCATTCAACCGTTTATTGGCCAAGTGCAGCATCCTCATCCCGCCGTCACCAGCCCTCATGTTTTCAAGATACGGCTCCGCGATACCTCTGAGGTCGTAGATTTCGAATGTTCTCCTTCTTCCCCGCCCACTCTCAGGCTCCTCCAGATGACTGAGCACCAGATGACTGGGTCTCTGGGAGTTATAGAACTGCCTGCCCCCTTATGTCTGCTGGTACCGTTGTATACGCTGTGGGAGGGAGTCTGCAAAGAGGGGTCTGCGGACTCGGCTGGTGCCGCACCAGGCCGGAAGACCTCCCTCCATCCGCCTCTCCAGCGTTTGTAGTACTTTCCTCTTCCTCCGGCTTTGCCTCCGCAGCCTCCCACTCGCATTTTTCTACACCCTTTCCGGAGCCCCTCGATTCCTTTCTGCAGCCATCCATTTAAATATATCGACGTGCACCTCGCTTGAGTAAAAACTTGAGGTTGGCTTTGGCGGGACGTTTTTCTTTGGTTCCTCCGAGGATAAAAATCGCTCATAGCTCCGTTTTTATAAAATACGTCTGGTCTCGCTTCAACTTTTTCTGATGAAAATTGTTTTCCTCGATTTCGTTAATGTTCCTGAGAGTATCTTAGTGAGTAGAATCGGTGGCTTTTCATAAGCTAATTGATATTGTATGGTTTCTGTTTGTCGGTTATTACCCTAAAGAAATGTAAAGAAGTTTACGAGTCGTGAAGTTGAATGTCGAAGTTCGATGATAGCCATTACATGGAATTCCGTCTTTCTCTCATCTACAAGCATTTAAATTAGAACGGATTAAATTTGCCATCCATTCTTTTTATTCGGTATTTATATCAATGAAATAAATTTGCTCGATTCTATGTTATCGATATTCACAGATATAAAATCGCAGAATCCGAATATTGTAGTCATTCTTTCCAAAAAAATGCTGTTGAATAGGTATAAAACATCATATCTCAATTTCAGTATCCACTGCCTGGCTGTTGAGGGAGTTAAGGATCTAATTTTTGACAGATGTTTATCTCATTTCTTCTTTTACCTACCTTTTAATAAATTTAAATCGCATTTTATTGCTATTTTATCACTTTATTGTAACCCTTAAGTTCCTGAGAAGCAAATGATGTATTAGTAGCTAAACAAATTTCACAATTGAATTTTCTTCGATGGGAGATGGCGAGCACATATCCTGACTTCACCTGATAGAAAATAGAATTTGTTACTTTTCATTCACCTTTCGGTCCATTTGATCCACACGTTTTATCACAGAAGCCTCAGATAGTTACGTATTACAGCAAATCTGCCTGCTGTTTTGGTCGGATTCGATGCGTTAAATGGCCCATGAAAAGCGGAGAAGTTTTCGTCCGAATCCGCAAATTCTTAATCTCGTAAAAAAGTCCGAAAGTGGGCACGTGGGACTCCTCCGTCATGTCATTTCGCAGGATGTACTTGCTCAGTTTTAATTCCCGTCTCTGTATGATCCCATACGCGTGGAATGAGATTTGCCTACATCCCCATCCTCCGCCCGATCCCCTCGCATTCTTGCCTGTTTGATCTCCATCTGCTTTGAAGTCCAGGAAGGGTGCCTCTACTCCTGTCCCACACCACCTCCCCACTTGCACCGCACACGCAGTAGGAGTTTTGCCGTAGGAAACAAAGGGAGACCAGGTGGATGTTTGAGCTTAGGTTTCTAGGCAAGAGCAGCGAAAAGGAGCGATGTTTAAGAGCACAACACGGTGCGTTACCATGGAGGAAGCGGAGGGCAACGAACGCAAAAGTGCCGTGCGGGTGCAGAAAGAGATGCGTGCGAGTTTAGACAATTGAAAGTCGGTCCCGCGCACGCCGTTGTGCGGTTTCTCTGTCTCTCCGTTGTCTACGTCTGTCGGAAGGATGCTTTTGTTTTCTTTTCATTTTCTTCTCTCTCCACCAGTGGCGGTGCGAAAGTCTCGTAGATGGAGGTGTTTTTAAAAAGCCGTCCGTCTCCGGAGAGAGATTCGCGAGCGAGTTTATTTTTTCGTTCGCCGGCGGTTCGCGGTCGGTGGAGCCGCTGCTTCGGTTTAAGTTGCGGAATCGCTTTGGAAAACTTAGCGGTTTCGAGGTCGAAGAAGATGTTTGCGGGAAGTGAATCATTCAATCCGTCCTTTGCCACAGGCGGCGATGGAATTTGTTCTCATGAGTTTTTCTCCGAGTCTTCCACTGAAATTTACCCGTAATTTCACGTTATTCGAAATTCATGAAGATGACTGGGGCGTCGAACCGGAACCGAAACGAAATCCGAAGCAGAAATAATCGTAATTTTTGCTGCTGTAAAAAAAGAATCCGATTGGAAAAACTAAAATCCAACCATAAAAAGCTATAAAAATCGCTGTTTATACTTTTCCGATTTTTGTTTGCATCTTAATTGAGGGTAACGGTTAGAATATTTACTAATCGTGTGCAACAGTGTTACCAATGGCTGATAAAAATTTATTTTTCAATAACCGTTCTGAAATATAAGAAAATGAAATGGAGCTATAAGGTACACCTTATAGAAACCTTTGAACTCTTGGACTATACTATTGAATGGTCGAAGCAGAAAATACCGGTTTGAGGTGGATTGACGGTTGCTGCCGTAGCAAAATCGGAACTAAACGTAAATCATAAATTTTATTTGAACCGGAGCGGAGTAGAAATTATTACAGTAAGATGAAAACAATTAGCTAGAAACTAACATTTCTCTTGGACTGGCGAAAATTTGTTGTTTGGCAATGAAATAACTATAAAAAAAGAAAATATGTATGTAATGGATGTGATCTAACTCTTATTCTAGATCTAGATTTCAATTTGATGCGAAAATAGTGGTCTAATATTTCATTTCTTTCCATTTTCTAATTCTACATTGACATAAATAACCTGCAAGTCGCCTTTCTGCGTGTTGCAGGGGGTAATTAATACACCTTTTTATGTCTCTTTCCTTTTGAGTTCAGAAAATCTTTGTTGTCTAATTTCTGGTGAATGTAGCTTTTTTCCAAATTATTGCTACCTCAAAAACGGATAAGTGAGTGTGGAGTAGGAACATATGTGTCCTATTTAGAACCCCTCTAGTTTTGTAGTTGCAATGGGCGAAATACTCTCGAACTTGATGGAAGCATCACGCTAACTTGTAAACCTTGTAAACGCTAGTTATTTTTTCTAAGAGTATTTCCCCTGTATTATGTTGGGATCGCGTGTCGGAGATTACTTAAATGATTCCTGTCCCCAAACTTATGTATGGGCCGTAAAATTCTGTGTCATAAATCGTTTTAAGGGGGAATTAGTTACCAAACATGAGCATGGAGAATGAGGGCGTTATCGAAGAGAATAAAAGACGAATTGCGTTTAATGATTACTCTTGTAGTGCATAGAAATTGCAAGGAATTAAATGGAACCGGAAATAACCTAATTTCTTCCCTTGACAAATACAGCTATCAATTAATGTTGTTCCGATGTATTCACTCTATGTGAATTTCCAACGTGAATTTACCTTTACTTAACTATCTCAAGCGACAATTACAGTTAAGTGCATGATGTAGAATATGTCTGTATCTTCTGTTTCTGAAGTAAATAAAGGCAATGATCAGTTAAACAGGAATCTTTCACCTCCCGTGATTTAAACAACGCAATTTTCCTAGGCTTGTATTCTTGCTAAACGAATGACAGATTGAAATATTCCGCAATTGACCCGGTGTTAACAGTTGTCACTTGCTTTGGCTCACAGCGTGATAGCCATTGTTCGCTGCTCGATTTATGCTGTCGTGACGATCATCCCGCTTCCGCATGCCTCACATGATGAGCGTGACATCGTAGGTTGGCGATCACTCTTCGGCAGTCACGAAGATTAGGAATTAGTGCATGCGATAGATTATAAGATAAGCTGGAACGGATTCTACCCGTCCCACGCATTGGTCGCACGAAGTTTGATCGGGAGCTAAAGCTGTTAAAGACAAAGCGCCGGAGATGATCTTTCCTTTAAGTTGTAAATTGGCCCTAGAAACATCAAATTTACGTATATATGTATATAGTTACGTTTGCCTAGCCACCACATGCGTGTGACAGGGCATTAACTTCAACATCCCCGTTTAACTCTTAAGCCTGTTGGTTTTCTAACCTTTCGTGGAGATAACGACAGAATGTAACTACGCGTCCCGGTATTCTTTTCCTTGTGACACTTTCATTTTCCTTTGGATGTATGTAGGAAATATAATAGGCAAGAAGGTAAACAGAGAAAAAAACCCTAATCCTCGTGATCACACGATTTACTTGTATTTAAAGAATCCAATTCAAATGAAATAGAATTAATAATAGTGATGGAGTGTTCCAACCTCCCTACCCCGAGGCCCCGGCAAATCGGATTATTCTGCTATGAGTTGTGTGTGTTCGCCAGTAATAATAATTACTAAAATGGATGTAATTGAGATTGTCCTCCTGTTTACGTTAAAGTTATCATTATTATTTGCTAGTCATCTAACTAAATTAGGACTTCGAATTGTACTTAAATTGTAATTCGTATATTGAGCTTATATACTTATATATCTGAGCCATGAAGTTCCGGAAATCGCTAACATGCTCGCCCTCATGACTTCCAATTAGATGATATTAGTGAGATAAGATTAGTGTTAGATTATCTGTTGTTTAATTATTGGGGTCATACGGTATTGGCTACGTATGTTCTAATTAGGCCTGTAACGAGTCTTTTTCCCCCTCTCGTAGTTTTAGGTGAGAATTACGAGTAGAATTTGGAATTGTTGTTGATGCACTTTTGCGTGATCCAGAATATACACTACATCAAATAAACAGATTTTCTCGTAAAGCTAACAATATACGTGAAAGGTAATTAACAAATCATTCACTTTCGAACTGAAAAATTGGATGTTATGAAGCCTTCTTTGTTCTGAGATTATCTGTGACATACAAAGACACGGAACACCGGTGGGGCAGTCACGGAACACCGGCGGGAGCAACATAACTAACTCAGAATCCACGTCAGCAATATCATTGTTGTAGTGTAATCCATTGTTAGCTGGGATAATTACACGATTAAATTGGCCTTAATCGCTCCTGCTGGGTGAGTTTCTGGATCTGCCCACGGGGGAGGATAATTAACTTCTTTGCTCCCTTTTGAATGTGTCACTGAGAGAGAACACTTATTCGTCGGATTTAATGTCGTCTGCGAAGAGGCACCGCAGAGCAGAACTCGAGAACTATGTCTTCTCTTGTGACAAACCCATGTGAGAAATAAGATACATTGAAGGAATCACCACAAATGAGGCGCTAACTCAAAAAGGCCTTTTCAAAGACTTCCCGCAGTAAAAGGGAGCAAACCGAAATACTGCGAAGATAAAAGATCGCGACTCCTTCGTTATCGGCGAATGTTCCCTCTAAAGAAACGCTCACACTCGATCGCTGAAGTATTGTTTCTGAATCTAAAAAGCGTATCCGAACGACATCAAACATTTTTCGCAGCTCACCTGAAGAAGCACACCGATGGGGAAAAAGGCATTCGCTCGAAGCAAAATCATTTCCCAAAGCCTCAAAGATGAAAAATCTCCTTTTTATGGCTACAGTCTGTGGAGGAAAAAAATAATTCGCACACAACGGCGCACCTTTCCTCCTAAAAAGTTCCTCATTTTCATTTTTTGCCGCCTCACCATCTCTCCTCGATTTCAACCCTTATCGATCGGAAGGTCCTTTATGCCGTAGGAGGAGGGGCGGAAAAGAAAGAAATCCTTTTATTTGGTACAAATGTGGAAAAGAGAGAGGAGGATGAAACACCTCAAATAAAAAGGGAGAGGGACTGAAACAGAAGACGGTGTAAGGTGGCGATGTCGTGGAAACGAGAGAAATAGGAAGGTCTCCTTTAGGGGATTGTATGGCTGCCGCCTTTAGAGCGTTAAGGAATCGAAAGATAGACCTTATTAGCGATAACAAACCACCGTATTTACACGAATATATGGCTTTTTTAACTTCACATTGGAAATTAATTTATTTTGTGTGATAATCAATGTAATATCGAAAAATTCAAAATTTCTTATCAAGATCGTTTCCGATAATTATGATCTTTATGCACTGAATATAATAAAATTACTATGTTAAA
>KZ308119.1:62625-87321 GCA_000376725.2 Ladona fulva
TATTAAATATAAATCAATAAAAATTTATAAATATTTAAAATATGATATGTTATAATTTATTATTGTATGGATAAACTACAAAAAATGTTAATGAAACATTCATAATGATGCATTCATAATTCGTTTCTAAGTTGTAAAACTACAGAGAGCTAAAACAATTAAATTTATACGAGAATTTTTAATGAAAATTCGTTTGATAATTTCATTCACGTGATCAAATTATTGCTAAAACAGATGGCAAACTTCAATATTATGTAATCAAGCTGAAGTTGATTATTTTGCTCACTCTAGTAATACAAGTCCCCTTTTCCTCGGGCCTGAAAAATATGTAGTCTTGGATTTGTGCTAATCGCCTTTGAAAAGTATCTCGCTACAATGAATATTGTTTCTACCAGTTCGTGGTTTGAACGTTCCCTAGTAAGTAGCACATAAAGACGTTTAACTTGCGTAAAATGTTTCCAATGGAACCCATACTATCCGAACTATGAGAATTCGATCACCTGCGCCTCTGAAAAATGTTGAAAATTTCTGAAAAATTCGATGGAACTGAAATGGTTCAAGAGAAACAAACATCGCAGAGTTTTCAAGAAAAGTCTGATAGTCTCCCTAGACATTCTAAACAAATATTTACATCACTTTACACTTGTGTATGCAATTTAAATGTATTGTCCTAAATTTAATTGAATACTGCTAATCATTGGCAGGCCATTAAAGAATGCGCATAAATACACGTACTTCCACCGAAATACTCCTTGGCCAAAGCCGCACTGATTGTCCGATACCAGAAGAGAGCGAAAGCAGATAACTACGTTTTCCAAATTAGATAGGAAGAAGAAATTGAAAGAGAAAAAGTTTGCCGCAGCCGTGAATCGAACCCGGCAGACTTTTTCTCTTTCAATTTCTTCTTCTAAATTCAAAGCATGTGACCCATACGCATCTCATCGCTTTTCAAATTAGACAGAATAATTAGGGTTGTTCGTTATCAGAGGTACTGCTTTTGCAAATTACGAAATACACGAAGTTCGCAGAGTTTAATCCCCTCGCGAATAGCGAGATTTAAAACCCAACGCAGTAGGAAAGCGAAGGGAGCCCTGTTATAGGGAAAGGGATCGTCGATGACTTGGCAAAGGGTTTTGGAGAGCGAAACACGCAACACACCTGTACCTGGTGAAAAAGCGTGGTGCAACTCCCCCTTTATTTTACGCAGCTGTACAAGTCATCAGCGGAGACGGTGCTTCACGGAGGATGGGAGGATTATTTACCACCGGGCCTTTCTCGAAGACTCTCCTTGTTCTTAGCCTCCCTCCAAAAACTCCCGAAAAGTCTTAAGAATTCCCCTCCCACTGACAGTTTAAAACTCAGCGGGGACCTGAGACGCCCTACTCTACGCACATGCCACGCGCATCTGTCTAGCTTCCCCTCAGGAGCCATTACGGGCAGCTGTTTTCCTGTAGCGGCAAGGAAATTAGGCCTGCATCTCCCCCTCTGCCTAGTTTTTGGAGTTTAAAAGCCTACGCGAAGCGAGATCGCGGGCAGGAGGAAGAATAGAGTTAGTTTATTATGCTGTTTGGTGGCTTTTTTAAACCAAAAGGGATGCAAGTTTGAAGGGACTAAGGTGACTTGTAAGGATCTTCTGGTTGTTCGTCGGTCTTCGGACATTTCGATTTGCTTCGCTGTTGTTTTGTTGACATGAACTCTAAAACGCTTTAAGAGAAGATATGAATATGCCTCTTTCACTTGCGAAAGAAATTAAGTCTATCATAAGCTGTTTCTACATCTACATAAGTACCCTGCAAGCCGCCTTCCGGCGTGTGGCAGGGGGTGTAAACACCAAGAGTAGAATTACTTCTTTAATTTATTATTATCGCGTATCGTTCCGCGAACGATACGCGATCGTTTCGTTAGTTAACCATATTTATTCCCACAATGTGTGATGGTAAAGATCCGACGATAGGGTCCGGTATTGTAATATACCTTTAAGTGAGCTATAACTAATATTCACTTTATGGCCCGGTATTATAACGATTTAAATTAAAGTGTTATAGTGATGATTTATAAGTAGTTCATATGTTTCTTTATTTGTAGTATTTTATGTAATTTGTTTGTGGATTTTTCTTTGCTTATACTATATTTTGTCTTTGTAGTAAAATTTAGCACCTCTTGACGAGTCTATCCAGACTCAGGAGGACGAGAAGGTTTCTATTATTGTAATAGGTTTTCTTTAATTATGTTAAATTAATTATTAATTATGTTAAATAAACTTGTTAAAAGGGCTTCGACAGCTAAAGTGAATATTATAGTTAATCTCCTAAGTACGTGTCAAATTTCGCATGGATATTAACTATAATATTCACTTTAACTCTGACAAACCATTATAAAACCGGGCCCTAAGGTAAAAATTTCTTTAAGTCCATTTTAAGTATACATTATAATGCTGGGCCTCAGAGTCCTTCGATAAGTGATGAATTGCTTTATTTAAAATAAAACAGCGTATTACCCTTGCAAGTTATTTCATGCAAAATTGAGGATAATCCCTGAAAAAATTGATGTTGAGTTTCAAAGGCGTAGATGTAGGTAATGGAGAATTTGTTCATTTCATTTCGAATAGTTATTACATTTCATATATATTATTCTTATATAATCCTCTTAAATTAATTATCACATATTAAGTATATCATTATGATATATATTTTTTTATAATCGGTTAGTAATAAATGTGCGGTATTATTCTGTAATCTTCGCTGTACGTTTAAGAGTCAGGTATCTAAAATTAAGCTCTAATTAGCTCCGTTTCCATAATACCTCTTTCGCACGATCTTAGTTTGTAGTAAAGAGAGGTATTCATTATGAATTTTTGTTTTCATCATTATTTTAGTTCTCGCCGTACCTTTACTGTCTTCCAATTAATGGACACATAATTAGAATAGAATTAGATATTAAACCCATTAATTATCATACCCTTGCTACCAAGCGGTTTACTTTTCAACACCTTCGATAGCTAAAAACGCTGTTTTTCAATAATGTATTACTATTGATTTTTAGATTTAGATTTTATTCATACTCCGCAAGCCTCCAGTGGCGTATGGCAGGGGGTGTACCAATACCTCCTGCCCCTTTTTGATAACCAATAGAGGGCGGGACGATCGTCTATTGTTGAGTAAATAATGGCGCAAAGTAACGAAATTCTCAGACATTTCCTTTACTCTTGCGTAAATCCATCCGCCCGAGGCTAGTTTACTCCTCAACCCCCCTAGCATTTTCTAAGAAAAGCGTTGGAGAAGGGATGAGGCGAATAGACTAGATGAGGAGTGAGGTAGTTGTTCTTGCTTCATTCATCATGCCAGAACCAGCTATGAGTGGAAAACGTCCTCGTGTAGCATAATGACTCTCTTAGTAACACTTTTTGCTACATTCAATAAGTAGTAACCAAGATGAGTACCATTGACTAACATGAATCATATTATCGCAGTCTTTAGTTAGACCGAAATTAAAGTAATTGAATGGTGCGTTTTTCTTTATATTGTACCAAAAGGGGAATGAGAATATTTCGTTCATCCAGATACGGTCTTCTTTCACTTCCACCGACGACTTTAACTTCTGAAAGCTCTCTTAAGATTCGAGAACGCTGGTAACGACGAACGTATGTTAATAAACGCGGACGAATTCGTAAACATGCCACCTCTTCACAGTGCGCCGCGTATGACCACAGTGGTTGGATAAGAGCGAGTGGCGATCGTGTTAACCATAGACCGAAAGAAAAGAAACACGGAGACAAGCGTACGTCGGAATTTTAAGCAAGAGGTCGAGTCGTTTTAAAAAATGAGGTTCGTTTCCCCTTCACAGTTATCGCGAGTGCGTTCCCTTAGTGAGTCTTTGCATACGCTCGTCTTTTTTGCCATTGCATTATTTTTTACAGAGAGAGAGTCTCCCTGCGAAGATTTATTTTTAGAGATTCCATCATCTTCCTCGCGAGCGTCGTCGAAGGAGTTCTGTCGCCTTTGCGATAGGAACGAGTGTGCATGGGAGTTTCTCTTTGGGGAGGATTCGCTTTCTCTTATTTGGAGTCGAGAATCTGCAGGTAATGTCCTGATTCGCCGCATTAATGAACGATGTTTCACCAATATTTAATCTTAGAAAGGATGATAAGTAACACATCATATTATCTACGTTCTTTTGAATATTCGCATAAATAAGCGGTAATCATCTTGGGTTTGAGTAGCCCTCAAGTGGTAATTATGTGAAAATGCAAATTAAAGGAATAAAATGTATAAATTCTGGGTGATTAGGTACGACATTCAAGTGTATACGATATTTTTGTAATTCAGGACGGATCGTAAGTTGAGTTAACTGTCCGAGACCCCACATCGTTCACCGTGTTTCTTACTCTAAAATAGATTCTCGAATCTCCTTCTTTGGTCATTATTACTTCGATTTGTTAGCACCCATGGCTTTCCGTTTCCATTCCTCTCTCTTTTTCGCTATTCTTTTCGTGACATTTTTACTCCAACATCTCCTATAATTTTTAATCAATTTTAGTAGCGGGTTTAGGGGATCAAACCCTCCATGAGAACAGAGCCAACAATAAACGAAAACAAGCGAGAGGACGGCATCTCGCTATTATGCCATACAATCACCACGGGATATTCGCTGGGTATACATGTAAAAACACAGTTTATATTTTAGATATATTTTGAGGATAAGTATTCCTATTCCTGGATTGTATGAAATGCACTGTTTACCCCATGACTCTAAACCCCATCCCACCCTAAGGACAAATCCTCGCCACGCCCCTGGTCTTAGGAGTTCTGCTCCTTTTTTCTTCCACTTTTCCTTCTGTTGGGTTGAAGATGAACTTGTTTCATAAAGATGACCAATACAGCTTCTCTTTCTTTGCGTCATGGTGTTCTGTCATCCTGTTACTTTCTTCAAAACCTAATTTAGTTCCAAGGAAATTCGCAATTTCTTTCTTGTTCAAATCGTGGGATTTCTAAAGATTTCTAATGCAGAGTTTTCTCGTAAACTTCTGCATTCTACTCTATCGACTAATTGAGCGGTTCACTCTTCCTAAAGTTTATTAAGTTTGCAGCGATATTTTAATTGACAAATTTAAATTTTCTTCTTCTGGTTCATTGGAGGGAGGGAATAGTATGAACGAAGCCTTAGGTGGTAGGCCAAGTGAGTCACCTCAAAATGCACAAAAGGGGCGGTTTAATGATACTTGTAGTTTGCGTGCCTATATCCTACCATTTTAAATCGTAACAAAACTGCCACTCTCGCGGATTCATTCGAAAAAAAGGTGGAATTTCATGTTATCGAAAAATGGCTTAATGGTTACCAAATCATCTAACTCCCTAGCCTTATATCTTCGATTTGAGGGACACAGGGAGGGGAAGTGGTTTTGCGAGACCTTTGGGGTGAGATTTCCGCTCATGACACCTATTTCATCCAACAAAATTCAATGTTTTTTCACGTTACTTTTTATAAATGAGTTAGAATTAGTAAATGAATGAGTAAAAGTTACTAAGGAATCAGATAAGGAATACTCCAATTTGTAGCTCGTGTAGTGCATTTATAAACCGTCTTAAAGAGATGTCATGAAAGTCCTTTTAAAAACTGAGTTAGGTAAACAGTCTAAAGGACGTAAAAATTATATACATTTATATATGGACTTAATGATAATTCGACTATCGCATCATATGCATTGATGAAAAATCTTCTGGTCTACTTTTTGAGAATTTCTTTTGGTTGTTTCCTAATTGATCAGAGTTGTATATGGGTGTTTACGTAATTTCATACCCTACAATAAACCATTGACTGTTTTTGTGGTGATTATGTGCTATGAAATATAATATATAATAATCGTAGATAAACGGGATACTTTATCCAAACTTTATATTCGTGAACTTTCCGAAATCCCAATCCTCCCCTGTGCCAATATGTGCAATAGCGTAGCCGAGAAAATTTAGACCTCCCTAGAACCTATCGATTACAGAACGACAGCTCATTGGAGATTAGAAATCTTACAGACCTCTGAAATGATCGTTTTCCAAAAAATTTAAATCTGACGAGTCAATTAAGATAATTCACCCGGGAATCACGTGTGTACAACAAAAAGAGCAGAAGGTAAACAGTGAGTGAAGTTTGTTTCGCAAGGTTTACCTCAGAAATGTGCCAAGACTCCGCGTTAACGATGCTTACATGCAATCCATTCCATCGCTTGTTTACTTCAAAGATGACATAATTTTGAGCATTTATCCTTATACCGAAAGCAAAAATTTCACGTGCGTAAGCAACTTACAAGAGCTGAGTCCATCGACTCACGTAAATCTGTTGTGAAACACCGAGTGTTACCTCTAAAAAGAGAAACTCAAACCACACTTTTAATCCAACTTTGTCACTCATATTTGAAACAAACAGAAAACACATTAGGATCGAAGTAAATCGCTCTCCGTATGCAAATAAATTTATAATTCACAGAAGTATCCTGTGAAAAATGTGATGACGCCAATACTTACGCCATTCCTGTGCCTTTATTTTCCTTTGAATGGAAAACAGGATTGGAAGAGTATTCTTTGCTGCGTTACCTTACACTGCGAGAGGCAGTGTAAGGATAATGAGAGTAAGAGATTGGGCGTGTGATCAATGCGAAATCGATTCTCTGCTCCATCCTTCAATTTCGATTTCAATTACGTTGTCATCAAGAGTCGATTAGACATTTTCGTTATCAACGCCCACTTTACTGATGTAAATAACACTTTGACGTCGTACTTCGGTATTTCCCCGAGTCACATAAGAATTAAATAGCGAAGAAGGAAATTAAGAATATGGCTCTCACTCAGGGGGTAACGATGGGTTTTAGAACTTCCAGATTCTGTTAGCTATTTCTTGGAAACTTAGTTCTCGAGAGCTCTGTCAGTAAATGAATGGTCCTTCATATTTATTTATATATGCTTTTTTTCTTTACGAAAGAACAATGGAGTCTGCATCATTAGTGATAATCAAATATTGAGATAATACGTTCGGCTTGCAAGCTCGTATTTGCGTAAATGAAGATAGTTATTATGCGTCCATCTTGCTGTATGAGCAGATGTAGATACTGCGAGAAAAATCAGGGAAATAGGTGCTAAAACTAATCGATTTAAGAATTTATTTTTCCGTGCACTAAACGCCTGGTGTTTGTATATATAACCTTCCACGTCATAAAATCTTAGTTTATAGCAGAAATGACATCTTGGAAATGCTGATCTTCCTCATACATTGGCTGTTGACTCTCTGAAGGATATATTTTATTTAAGACTGAGAAAGGCCAATAAAAGGCGGCCATATTTTCCCTTTAAATTGTTTCTTTTTCTGCACATATGAAATGAGAGGACTAAAAATTTTCAAAGTTTCTCAGTGAAATCTGAAAGTCTACTTGGTTTTTATTTCATTTCAAAGACTATCCGATACTTATTTAGGACTTCTTGAATTTGAAAATTAATATCCTCTGTAGCGAAAGATATCACAAGTTGAAATTCGACGGCATTTTAAGCTAGAATTATTTCAAAGGAAGTAAGATAAAATTTCTGGAAATAGTAGTCAACCATGCAATTTTGCAGTAGTGACAGGGATAAAGTAGTTGATTATTCATCGCGTGTGATTTTAAAATTTAATCTCTGGGTGTTATTATTCACACAGTGACTTCGGATTTGCAGTTTTTCAAAAGGAAAATGTGTGGAAAGTGAGTTTTAATAATACTTAACACCCTTTCTGTACACTTCATCTATATTCTCGTGCTCTGCAGTCAGTCTAAAAATGATCTCAATGACTGTATTCATTTCAGGATACGACTCTCAGCAATGAACACCGAAGTATCGTCGTAAAAAATTTTCTCTGTTTCGAATGCGAGAGAAATGAAGTTTCAAAGGGGCTGCGAGAAAATAATCATTGCATGCACTTTCCGCAGTTATTTATACTTCGGAACGGTCGATAATGGAGAGGCTTTTAACCCCTTTTCTCAGTATTTGTGTTGAAAATATCCTTTCGGGATCGTTTGTTGATTCGAAATTTTTAATGACTGTAATGCACTGAGTCCTCGACTTTCGCTCGCAGAAGCTTTTCCGCGGAAAAAAATTATCGGTCAAATATTTTATTTTTCAATATCTGTGATCCCTTTCTTGCGGGGATCCTAGCACTGCGGACTTACACACTCTTCCTACCCCTCCCAAGCTTTTCAAGTATATAACCTGTTGTTTGTTTCTTGCCGGCTGATGTCAGCCTCTCTCATCCCCGAGGCCATTTGCCACTGCGGTATTAATGGACGATGACGATTCCGGATTTCTCGCCGAGCGTTCGACTCTCGAAGGCGTCCGTTTGAAATTCATCAGCCGTTACTCTCGCCTCTAAAATTAAGACGTCTCTCTCACAATAGGGGTCCCTGTCATTGTTTCCTTTTCGGAAAAAAATTCAGGTCGTATAATTTTATTAGTGGGCAGTTACGAGAAGGTTGTAAATCAACTGTGGTAATTGGTCTGTGGAAATGAAAATTGGCGTAAGAACGAGAGTGAGTCGTGACCAGTTTCCGCTTTATATTTTTGCAAAGCGAAGGTGAATGTAATAATTTATCGCGTTATTACAACTATCTTTTTTCCCGGGAATGGTAAACATTTTCTTGTTCTACGATTTAGAACTTCACGAAGAAATACTCCGTACCTATTTTCGCAATGCCTGTATTCCTACGGAATCAGTGCGTTTATTTTGTTTTGTGAATTCCATTGAGTCTTACACTTCTCCATTTATTTCAATTTAGGTTTCGATGACATTGCTGCCACTTTCCGATAACATTCGTTTAGCACTCTTTCGGCCTTTGTCTGCCGTAAAAAGCAATTACCAACTCATTTTTATAAATGGCTTTTCACTAAATATTATTTTTTTTTCATTTTCATTATCTATATATCCTTAATCGCTGGAATTCTTCGTTCCTCATCTTCATGAGGTTTTAATTTTTTCATTCGTATTTTGGATTGAGCAAAGTGTTTCTTTCGTTAAGTTTTGTCAGTCTTGCTCATGGCGTTGATAATATGAAAGCATATAAGCGTTAGGTGAAAGTGACTGAAATGTCTGTAATGACATTCATTTTGGTCACTCCTTATCTAATGCTACGGAAAGTATGACTCTCAGGAGAATTTTGCAGCACTTTAGTGGACGTATTTTGGACAGCAGAGTTTATTTTCTAGATCGTAGTTTCCGTCCGATTGTCGAATTTTTAAGTTTTTTTAGTGATTTCACTTTTGTTTGTACATATGATGCATATGTTTTCGCTCTTTCACAAAAATAAGCTTCCAGATCACTTTTAGGTTTATTTGTCAACCTGCTATCACTACACTGCATGGTCTTATTGTCATCGCAGTCTGAAAATTAATTCTTGATATGTACTATTCACTGGGTACCTTTACTACAATGTGGTTAGTTATTTGCATAATTGCCACTTGTGCCACTCTAGGTACTCAGGAGCCCCAACGGAAAATCATGCGATGGCTCTCCCATCTCCATCCTGCAGTATTGATAGTAAAGGGAAACATTCGTGTATTCATCGATAGTAAAGGAAAACGGCTTAATCCTCTTGTCGCCTACGTTTGCCCTGAAAATACCCTACGGTAGTTTGAAAGAGAAAAAATGGATTTCTTCACATGCGACACTTCAGATATCAACCTGGATAGAATAACGAATTCGCGTTGTTTAGCAAGTAAGATAGAAAGCCTGTCAATCCGATCCACTCTCGTCGGTAATTTGATGCCTCCAGGGGCTAAATATTTAAATTTCTGCTCGATTATATTGGTCTTTTGTGGTCTCCATAGGACTTACGAGATCCTCAAGTACTAGGGTTGATCAATTTCAATTTTCGTTTGTCTGGTTGCCGAAAGATTGATCGGTGTTCTTATTACAGACTTTAGATATGTATGTTAAACTTAAAAGATCTTTTTTACCTCTCAAATTTGTAGCCGAAATAACATTTTTAGGAATGTAATCAATATGCTCTAGCTTCACTTGGTGGAACGCCATGATGAAATAAATATGAAAGTACTTCGTAGTTTCCACAAGAAGACTTGTGGAAAGTACATCAAGAAGACTCTTGTGGAAACTAAGAAGTGCTTTCATATTTATTTCACCATTTTTAGGGAATATTTTTGCTGATATTGAATAAAAAATCAATAATTTGAATTTGTCAACTAATTTTTAATGTTAATTCATAAGGAGTAAATGAAGACTTGCTGCCTTCGGTAAGAAATGCAATCATGCTTATATTTTCGGTTTAAGAATGCAGAGTAAGCTTTTCTTATGTATATTACGGGACTCTGGAAGTCCAAACTCAGTATGACACCGCTTCATCCTTTTAAAAAGAGAATGTTTTATTTATATAAAAAATGACGGGGAAGAACCTCATCTTTCAGATGTGTGCTAATTCCGCATTACGTCATTGCTGTTTCGAGCGTGAGAGACAAATTAACGCTAAGGGAATAAAGGTTTCCTGGCAAATACTCATCTTAGAAAAAATTCAGACATTCGTATAAGATATACTTCATCCGAACGAAAATGTAAATATCGATGACTATTGTGTAAATAAGTATGAAATTTAGAGCCAGAATTTTAGAATTAGAATTTAGTTTCCAATGATGAGTTACATACCTACGTTTAAAAGTATTTCGGAAAACTGGTATCTTGAAATTGTATCACTTTTATTTTGAAGTACACTAAGGCCAATTGAATTTCGCATGAGTTAGAAATGCGATTTAAAATTACGCTACGACTTTCTATCTTTATAAATTTCCTTAAAATGCCGCGGTATCGTTGTTTAGTGGTCAGAATACCTGCCTGGAAGGGAGATTTGGTTTCGAATCTCATTCATGTCGCTTTTACTCACTTCTGTTAAACCTTGGGTTAAAAGGCGTACGCCTCCTCGTGGAAAATTAATACACCTCGCCATCATTCTTTATAAATTAAGTGCATACATTAATATTTCGCGTGATATTTGACAAATGAGCTTTATAACAGAGAAATATATGGAATGATAACATATTTCTTATGCTTATTTTTCTTTTTCTAACTCATTACCATCTATCTAAAGGCCATTGCAAGATAATTTTAACGAATTAATCTCTTACCCAGTTTTCGGGCCGTGATTTTTTTTTGCTCCGATTCTACGAAAATAAAAACATTGCGGTTCAGTTCCGGTTTCACCCCTGCTACCGTCTAATCGGTTTAAACTGATTTTTTTTTCGCTGCGAGCATTGCAATATAATGTTCTTTTGAAAGTTTGTCTGTTATTATTTCCAGCTTTTATCATGTACATTACATTGCATTAAATTTCAGAATAAAACGGTAATAGATGCTGGTCGTAGATGCACATGATTAATAAACCATCTTCCGATTTCAGTTAGGTAAGACATTCATTGCAGTGAACCGAAAATCGGAACGGAATAAAAACTAGTATCGGTTCTGGTTCAAGAATTTCAGTTTTTTTGTATGGTTTTCACTCCAGCGAAAAGAACGTTTTCTACTGTTTTGTTTTTCGTTTCGATTCCGGTTCGATGCTCTGTATTGTACACCCTGAGCTTATCTATTTCATAAAGAAATTAAATTTAGACATAATTTAAAAAATTCGTATCCCCAATTTCTAAGATGTTTATATCATTTAGGCTGTGAATTTCTTTGATTTCAACATTGGAAGGATACTTGACGACTAGCGAATTTTGAGAAACATTTTAATTTCTGGATTATCATATTAAAATGTAATCCTTGAGTTATAAATGTTATTAGGAACCTGCCTCGTGTAGATATCAAAACGAAACGTTGCATGCTAGTGTTTTATTTCTCTTAATTCCCGCAGTATAAATCCGGAGGGAAATTCTGGTTATCTGAAATCTTGGATTTCCCGTGAAACAACTTCTGGCAGCATCTCCGTTCAGGAACGGCAGTTTCAGAAAACTTCCCCATGTTTACATTCCTCGTGGATAAATTTAGGTCCTCTTTAAAATATTGTATACAAGCATCAGTTGGTCGCGTGACAGATGCAGAAAATAAAACGTCTCGAGCCTGTCCTATTCTGCACCTCGAAAAGGAACCTCGCTCGCGCCCGAGAACGCTAGACATCTTTTCCACACTTCACAACATCCATACCGATAACGTACCCAACGTGGCTGTCAGCCCCCGGCCCCGTCCGCTCTCCTTTTCACCGTTCGTGGTATTAAAAAGAGGGAGAGATAAAAAGGAAAGCATCGCGAATAGTGGTTTGCCATGCGACCCATATTCAACGTCTTGAAAATTTCTCTCAGTCGCACGAGTGGTCCTCGACCCCTTTCCCCGAGTATGGTTTTGGACCCTTCTTGATTCCCCTTCAACCTCTCTCTCATCATCATCTTCTTCTTCTAAAGCACTACTTTTCCATCCTCGGGACCAACCGTGGCAGTAGCAACTTTAGCGTCCCATGCGAGGGTCTTCTTGCATCCTTTGAAACGCTGCGTTGGCAACTTGCGCTCATAATCAGCGCTTACGACTTCCCTCGTTTCTTTTTCTCCTCATCTCGCTCGAGCCGGACGCTCATCGATTTTTATGGTCGCGGTTGTGTTATTATCGTTTTTATTTACCCCTTGATTACCCCCTTAGAAAGGTTACGACTGTCTCATAATTCGTCTGCGATTTTCTATTTTAGATTAGGTCAGGTTAGTTATTGTCTTTAACAAGGCGAGATTGAGATCAAGAAGTCTGTTTCCTCCGTCAACTAAACAAAGTGTCTGATGTTCGCTGCTCTTTTATCAGTTCCTTGCAGTCCAGTTTTTAAATATTTCCTGTAAGTTTAATGCTTGATTTTTATAAGTTTAAATTTGATGATTAAGTGTGAAGAAAGCAAATTTTGAAATCTACTATATAATGTGAAATCTCCTTTAAAATACCACTGCTAAATCGATTAAACGTCGATTAAAATTTTTCGATAGGTTATTGTTTTCCATCGCAGCGAAGTAAATGGTCAGTGGCCTCCGAAGTCTTATAGGGCCAATCCTGTCCAGTAGGTGTAAGAGTCACCCTGTGTAATCTTAGAGCCAGTATCATAATGTATACTTAAAATAGACTTTAACTAAAGTTCTCTTCAGAGCCCAGTATTACAATGATTTTTTAGAGCTTTTAAAGTGAAGAGTATTGTGCTTCTCCAAGCTAATTCATGATATATATGAGAGATTTACTATAATCTTCACTTTAACTCTAACAAACCATTATAATACCAGGACATAAAGTGAACTTTATTTAAAGTCCATTTTTTTATACATTATAATACAAGCACTTAGTCTAGCCCAACGGTGGAGAGCCTGCGGCCGTTCCAACACTTCCTTAACCAGGGATGGCAAACCTTTTTTGGCAAAAGTGCCATTTTTGACAAATATTAAGGATATCCTAAACATTTCAGCCTTCTATGAAGTGTTCTCACTCAACTGTACAAATTTATTCATGTTTTAATAATAACATCGACGACAGGTTAGATGGAAGAAGAGACTTTTTAGTCTCAATCTCGCCTTAATAAAGATCTTAATAATAATAATTAAAATAATGTTAGATAAGACCCTGTATCATAGAGTGTACCCAAAATAAACCTTAATTAAATTTAACGACACGGTATTATACTATTTTTGAAAGTGGAGATTATAGCCAATCTGCCATATATATTTATATATAATTTATTAGCATGAATATTAACTGTAATCTTCAACTCTAAAAAATCACTATTGTACAGAGCCCTAAAGTGAACATTAATTTGCTAATTAAAATATACATTATAATATTGGGCCTTACATTGAGTTGGAATGACAAATAGAATCTTATATTATTAGTTTTTATTGAGTTTCGTGGGATATTTGGATAAAATGTCTTAAGTGCTATCGTAGGTCACGAGCAGGTTTTACTTAGCGAGGTGATAAAAATTATATGAAATTGCCATTTCATCACTGATACTATATTCAGAGAAGTGTGAGTTTTGACCAAAACTACGCCTTCCTCCGTGGATTTTACTTTTCATTGAAATTTCGATAATAATGTATTTGTCTAAAGACTAAATTAAAAATAGAGATAAATAGATGTAAATTAAAATAAAACTGTTGTAATTGCGCATGAACCTGTTTTATACTGGATTTACTCCGGATATTTATTTTATATTATGATGAATGAATTCCACCAAAACACACCAGATAGTCTCTTTCTTTCAGGAAAATAACCATTTTTTTCTTTGGGCTTTAATCCTCTCGAAGTTATAGTTTTTTTCGAAATTTTGTAAACTTAAAGTCGATCCTTTGATGGGGTCTATCGATCCCCACTCTTGAACCCCCCTCCATACCCCTTTTTTGATCTTTCTGTAGAGTCCTCTCTTTTGGTTAGTCCAAGATACTCTTACATTGGATGTTGAGAGGGTTGATCTTTTTATCAGCTACGTAATCCTTTTACAGCCACTCGCAAAATAAAAACTACCGTGTTTTGAATCGGATAAAAAGTAATTCTCATCATATACAATGTCTTCATAGAGACTTCGCTGGCGATCTTTCGTAAATTTATTTTTTTTATTGCCATTGCTATATAAAGTAAGCTGTCCATTCCGTGTTTACTATTCGACTGTTATGAGGAGCATACTGTTAAAATTTTCCCTTAACAAAGTTGCAAATATTAACTCCTTCTTATGTAAATGTATGTTATCCTTTAATATTTCGTTAAAGATGTTTTTAAATGTTTACGAATATCTTTTACTTAATGATTCGCAACTTATACGCTTGTCCCTCAGTTTATTTCTGCAGATCATAATCACATTAAGGGTATGTATGTACATTATGGCGAAATAATGAGAACAATTTCATTAAACGAAAACGATAAGGATCGTGGTAATTAGCACATGTTAGTGAAACTGGAACTTGGTACGTAGAATTGGTTACATGGAGTGATCATTTTTCATTAATTCAGAGCAGATTATTACGATTATTTGTCAGTTAATATATACTGAGAAAAAATCCAATATGGCATCCCTGCATTTGTTGCGTGAAATGTCGAATAAATCACATACCGGCATATCGATCTTAAAACTCAACTTATGTACGTTTTTTCTACCGAAGGTGTCAAGGAGCAGCTACCGTGTTTTAGGCTGCCCAGCCCATTATGATAATCGGAGTAAAATCCACCTGGCGGTATATCGTCTTGAATGGGGTGGCTGCTTATTGCCAGAAGCATTGCAAAGTGAATGCGATGCTCGTAAAACCACGTTTATTATCACGCGATTATTAAGGAAATTCGCGAGGTGGTGATAGCTAGATTCTCTGGGGAAAGAATTTAACGACTAGTTCCTGTAATTACGTTATTTTAAAACGCCTGTGAATCATCTATCGGAGAGGTCGCCTAATTAGTTCGGTTCACGATCGATTACATCTTAATGCTGTCATCACGCATTGGCGTACCTCTGCTAATAGCACCAGGCCGGTTCAATGAATCTCGCCACTTAATCGCCATCGACGAGCCTTTCTCGCAGAGGCATTCGTAGCAAAAAAGTCTCGAGAGAAAGAGTATTTCCGTTCCCCCGAGCGTCATCCTTCAGTAGCGCTAGTTCCTCGATTGTTTACCGTGGTAAGTATCTCTTCGGCGCTATTCTGACTTTTTTCGCCTGCGAGTCACCACGCAAAAGACTGCGCGTGACCCTCGGCCACTTTGACCAGGTGTCTCTCGTAAGAGGGCTTGCTCAATTATTCGCGGGAGCCATGCGTAATTAAATTTGCTCTCAAGTGGAAGAAGGGAGTGAATGACCGGAAAGTGACGCACTTAAGTTCGCCCGCGCGTCCTTTACTCGTTCGTAAGCAAAAAACTTATTGCGTGTAGTTGCGCCCTTCGGATATTTTTTCGTTCTAGTAGATCGGAAATTTATGAGGGGATCGAATGCTCGGTCCGCGGGGTTCAAGGCCGTGGAAGCGGGAGGTTGACCTCAGTCGATTGCGTGCGTATGTTTCCAACTATTCGCATGACGAGTGGTTTTGTTCAGCAGGAAGCTATTTGCTTTTGACGTTCGCAGGACTGGGCGCAGCGTGGTGATGCCAACTTTCCCACGTCAATGATTCTCGTAGCATTACGTGGTAGCGAAGACCGATCGTGAAAATTTTCCACCCAACATCGCCTCGAACAATAACTCAAAATAGAATAGGAGTTAATCAAATGAGTTAATTTAATAGAGATAATCTGAAGTTAAATAAGTATTTGATCACAAACCTTATACAAATTCTGCAAAATACCAAGTTGTGCGCTTTTGGGTTCTGTAAATAATTAGCAGAATAATGGAGACTTATTTTCGATATTTTTTTGTAAGCGAAGCATGGATGTCGTAGTATATTCTTGTGGAGGCTTACGAAATATTTACATCTACCCATTCCTCCCAACAGAGGATAAAGGACCGTACATCTCTGACGTGATTTTAGAATGAATAGCTTCCAGTATATACTTTGCATAGATGGATACAGTGCCAGGTGCCTGAATGCAGCGTTCATTTGACAAGTGGGCCTTTGATTCGCTCCACTGTACTCATGCAGCAATTACTTAACGCATAATTTATTAAATTTAACGCATAGTTTATTACAGTTTCCTGCGTTCTAATTTAGGAGTTTTTCCGTATTATAAGGTATTAGTTTTACAAAAAATCTTCATTTGTTTAGGTTAAAATTTTTACTGTCTACTATAGTAGTCTAGTTACAGTAATGGGTACAATTTGAGAAAATCGATATTAGTAGTACCAGTATTGTTGTGCTTCGACAGCTTAGGTCCCCACCGGGAATCGAACCCGGGACCGCTTTCACCGAAGTCGAAGCCGTTGCCCACTTGGCTATGGGGAGCCTAAATCGATATTTCTTCACAAATAGGAAATATACTTCGAGACAGTGCGTTTGTGGAGGACGTTATCAATATTATGCGACCCTCCTGCTACTTTGGCCGATCTGATAATGAGCGCAAGATAAGGGAAATAGATGCTAGGACAAGTCGTTTTAGGGACTCTTTCTTTCCGCGAACGATACGCGATAATAACAAAATAAGGAAATAGCGCGAGCATCCGGTGTTAACACCCCCTGCCACACGCCGAAAGGCGGCTTGTAGGGTATTGATGTAGATGTAGATATGTACCAACCCAATATGATTGGACGTTAGTTCGTGGAGCGCCTGATGATGACTGGGAGGCCGAAGCGGGTCTATCAATGAAATCGCGTGGACAATACGAAGTTCATTGTTTCTTACTTATTTATGTACCAACCCACTTGTTAAGACTTATGTTTTCAGAAATTCACTTCCTAATTTAATGTCAAATTACAAAATTGTTTTCAATGCTAAAAGTAATTTTGTGAAATTCATTTATACTGAATCATCACTCTGCAATTTTAAAAAGATACTTAAAAAACAAAGAGAAAATTATGCTCATATCTCGAAATATGTTAGCTGGAAATTTTCTGTCACTGAGTTGAAAATGGATCGTGCATGGGGCTGACTGAATTGTGAACCTAAATTGGTATCGTGTTAGAACAAACAGCAGCCATAAGATAGTTGCTGTGTCTACAGCTATGTGTTTCGGTGAGTTAGAGAGTTATAATTCTTAAATTTTTGAAGCTTAGTAATCAATGAATCTTCATTTCTGAGGGCCACATTGAAGAATAATAGCCACGCTAGATAAAGGTTGAGTGATTGGCGATCGTTTCTCGTTGCGTATGCCAAGAATTAAAAATTTTCTACCAATATTGTAAAAGAATGCATTCAAAATAAAGGAAAAATTACAATTTCATGATCCAGTCCCGGATAGGATTCCGATTCCAACCTGAACCGAACATAGTAAGAAGTTTTCGCTTTCAAGTCCGATCCGAGCGAAAACTTTTCTAAATTGTTCAGGAATCATTCTTTTCGATGCATTTAAGAATAGATCAAGTTATTTTACCTCTACTATTCCTTCGGCTATGCCAAAATATCTTTAGAAACATTGAAGCTGCTGTAGAAATGACAGAAACTAAAAATTATATTTTAGTATATTCAAAAAGCATAAGAAAATGTTTTAAACGATAAGTTCATTCCTAATCTAAATCAGATTTTTTCCATTCACTCTCGTGATTTTTCGTATTACTGATCATCATTTTCCCAGAACACAAATTTCAGAACGTTCTTTGAGAACGGATACCTTTCTTTCCCAAGTTATACTCGGGCCTTAGCCCAATAGACTGCCACCCATGTGTAATAGACGGGCTTTGGTCCATGGACTCTATTTTCAACATATTTCCTTAATTAAAAAAAATCCGAATGGCAAAGAGAAGCTCATGTCCATTTTCTGTGACCTATTCCTCAGCTGCATTCAATTATGATCAATAAATTCGAGCGCTCGTAAAAAGGAAACGAAAAGAGACGGAAAAAATTTTATGCTCGTAAATTCTGACCTATTTCCCGATGAATTAAAAATTTCGTACCGTTTGCATTTTGACCGTCTGATTTGGTGCACGTTGTTTGTGTATTTTTCTTTCACTATGTTGATAGCTCTCAATCATAAATTAATTCGAAATTCCATTGCTGCCACCACTGCGCAATTAAATTTGGAATTTCTATTTCCTTAGAAAAAAGACGTTCCTCATAACTGAAATAGAGCTAATTATATGTTTCTAGATTTAAATTAAATGCGCAATATGCATTGTATGTATGGTGCTCAGGATCCTCGACAGTGGATTTGAAAGCCTACCTCCTACCCGAAGCTCGTTATTCAGTAAATAACTTGAAGTGGGTGACGTGAATTTCGTAGAGTCAACTTAAAAACATAAGATCGAAGAAAAATTCCATTGCGTATTGGTGGATCGAAGTTCTCTAATTTAGGAAAAAAAGATAAAAGCTGCTGCTCTTAATTTATTAGCGATATTTTACTAATAAACGACAGACTCGAATTAACTTCGTGGTATTCATTCATACAGAACGTCTTAATCACAGAACTTTTGCTAAACCTCACATATTTTATTAACACCATACATTAGTAGCAAAATCTCAATATCAATAGCGAAAGGGACAAGGAGACTGGAATCCATAGCTTAGATTTTCGTTGCTAACTTTAATAACACGCAGATGTTTTCTTAAATATATATTAGCCCATGGTCTGTGCTTCTCACACCGATGTAGGAGGTGGAGATGACTCCCCAGATAGAGATGATTCCCAACCCTCGAAGAGAGTCATCTGTGCCTTAAGGTAAAGATGACTCCCCTTTGGCAACTCAGTATGTCGCGCCACCTCAATGCTCTCCCGCTCCATAACTCGCGGGTTATTTCACAAAATGTCTTTATAAAGCAAAATGCTAACACGGGCTAATAGTAGAGGACAATGAGATAAACAATATATCAATGTAAAATTACTAGTACTGTTATATGTAATTATTTATTTCTTGTAAAAGATGGATTGAATACGTTTACCTGTATCAAACTCCGGCAGTTAGGGGAGTCCACTCTACGTAAGTTCAGATAACTCCCGTAGCGGGAGAGAGTCATCTCTACTGGGGAGTCATCCATAGTATGGAACCCAGTAAATCGCCCAGGGTGCCGAGATTTAGGGGGCATGACGTTAATCGGAGGCTTTATGAGGCGCGCAAACAGTCTATGATCTTTTCATCGACAAAACAGTTTCAAGACGCACCCAACGACTTTTGCGGCTTTTTACTCAGTAGATGAATTCAAGAGTTCTCTTGTTTTGCTTATTACAGGAAGCATTAAAGCAAACATAAAAATGATGCTCATTAGTATGGTATAGCAGTATCTATTTCCGGTCCTGAAAAATTATGCTCGAAAAATTTTTTTTGATTGACTTAGAATAAAATGTGTCATAAGTAGCCTATCACAACCGAACATATTCCCATATACCTATCTATTTTTGTAAGTTTTATCATTATATTATATAATATTTCGAACAACAATGATAGGAATATTACCATTATTATTTTAATTAACTCTATGGAATACGAAAAAATTATCACTTGGAAAAAATTTTAAGTTCAAGGATAACAGTGACTAAGAGCAGGCCATGTTCAGCATCACTCATGCCGTAGTAACTTTCATATTATCTCAATCATGAGCAAGACTGAGACGTAGAAACATTTTCTCTATCCTGCAACCTCTCGTTATGAAAAATCTTGAAGTATCCGAATTCTGCATCCTATTCCCTTTAACCCGTGTAAGTAGCTTCATGTCTCGAGAGGGAATCGTCTGTCATGATAATCATCGAAAGTCTTTTGCTGCATCTGACGGCTCCACTGTCTCGCTAAAGCTCATCCAGCAACCGCGCCAACAGGAATATCCTTCTCTCATCCCCATCTTTACCCAGTCTTTCAAGTTTCTCAGGGGAAATATCTTCATCTCTCGTTCACCTCTTCCGTTCATTTGAAGTGTATATTCGGTCGGAGACTGACAGGATTGAGACACAGGAGGAAAGGGAAAGGATTATTTCTCTCTTTTCCGTATAGCTCATCTGTCCGTTGGAAGTTTGGCATATGTCTCCCGATTTCTTTTTCTCTGTGGTAACTTCTATTCCGTCAAGTTTGAAGTTTGGCTGGAGTGATGGAAATAAATGGTTATATGCTATGTACGAGGGTTGGCTAGAAAATAACCAGGACGAATTTTTAAAGTCTTCTTAACATATTTACTTCCGAATCTTTATCACCTTCAATATACATACTTTCTAGATCACCGCCTCGAATGAATTTTCTATTTTTGGAAGTAATGCAATATTTATTCTGATATGGCTATCATCATCTCCGTCGCATATCCGTTCCCTGCATCCTCAGACTCAAAACGTGTTCCTTTCAACGAAATTTTTGACGTTTTATTGACTTGTTTTGCTTAATAAAAATTCGTTACCCTAAAAATCTTGCAACAAATATAATTCAGTGAAAACTTAATAATAGAACCTGTATACGGCCGAAACTTGTCCATTATGGAAATATTTCTTGGTCCTGACCTGTGGTATTTACAGATACGTATGTGATTCCAACCTTTACATAACGGAAATCTGTCAATTGTGGAAAAGCGAACTTACAGCTACTCCGCCACCAACATAGCAAAGTAGATGGATGAAGTATTCAAGATCGACGCTCTACCATCTCCAATCGTGCGATATAAAATTAGCGGGCGTAAGAAAATCAGTACCCTGCAAGCCGCCTTTCGACCTTTGTGGCAGGGGGTGCAAGCACTTTGATTCTACTTCCCTAATCGATCACATTCGTGTATCGTACGAAAAGTTACGAAAAAGTGAATTATTTAAGCGACTAGTTCTAGCAATCAAGTTTTCAAGTCAATCCTTATATAATGCAGGCTGGGCCAGAGCTAGGAAATTTCTTAGGATAGAAATTCAACCTGAAGGTCGATTTGAAGCTCCTCCCCTCCACCATTGGCTAACATAAGCTATGAATAGGGTATGAGACTATCGAGGCTAAATAAGGAGTGAAGTATTATTTGCTTTTGCTTTTACCCTTGAGCCAGATTGTTGTAAGTGGGAACGTCCACGTTTCATACAGTACAATGACCCTGTGAGTAACACTTTTCGTAGTATTCTATGGGTAGTGGCCGGAGTGAATGCCAACCTCAGTAACTTTCATATCATCACAAAACTAAGGCAAAAATAAATGGAAGATACATCTATACGAATGAAGCTTACTTAATTCGAATTAACTCCTGCAGGAAAAATATAGAAAAGAAGCTACAGATTTGAAAATCCCATTGTAATTGGCGATTTTCTGTAATAATTCCTAATATCGTAAAATTTGTTTCGTATATACAAGTGTATTTCGTTTTTTATAGCCAGTTTTGCGAAGTAAAGGACAGAAATTCAAATTGTTCCCCTCGTGACATTCAGAAGAAATTACCGATATGGGAAATGTGATGAGCCATCGCTCTGCGGCTTTACTATTTTCTCTTCATTCGTGAATATTCATGTAGACTTGTGTGAAACGATTCAAACGCAGTCAGCTGCAAATGGCTTTCAGGCCTGAAGGGCTTTAACAAATGTGCTAATTTCGCAAATCATATTAGGTATTGAAATTTAATTTTATCATTAATGTTGGAGAGGAAAAAGTTTAGTATTTTTGAGTAAGTCAACCTCGTATTCGAATATAGAATATTGGATCAGGTTTTACCTACATTTTCCAGATTATTTAGAATGTATCGTATATTTGTGGGATTTTGTTCACTTCTTTCTCATTGTCTGTTGTAAATCTAGATTATTTCTTTACTCGATTTCATTAGGTGTACAATTAAATATCGTAGTATGTATGTATTTACATTAAGTATTGTCCCAATTTAATATTTCTGCCTTCAATTCTTTTTCCTTCATGAATTAATCATGAATGTAGGCTCTTCGTGTATCTGAATTCTATATTCTCCGTGTAAATTAAATTCCATCGGTGAAACTATGTTTTACGAGTATTTTAACCGTCTCTTTCTTACTATTCAATCAATTTTCTGATTGAGTTACTTCTTCATATACTAGATCCATACTTATTTTCCTTTCGGCTACAAATGCTCTGTTTCGTTGATTCTTCTGGTATGTTTCAGATGTGCTTCTTTAGCCTTGATTTACATATTTTATAAATGTATTTTCCGTTTATTCTCGTGTATTGGTAGGCTATGTTTCACCGTAATTATTTTTTACTCCTAAGCTGACTGATCATTTTAAATTAACGTATGCTAATAATCATATTTTTATTTCACTCTATACAGTATAATAACATGTTTTTAAAATACAAAATTACGAGTACTTAAAATGATGTCAGATTTTAAATTAGATTAATACGGTGCAATAGAAATAAAAGAAGGCAGCAATAAATGGTTTTGTAGAGGAAAGATACTAATATTTTTGATAACAGAAATGTTTCCACTGCAAGACAGCATCCTTAAAGAGGAAGGTGTGTGTCGAAAAACGTGCGAAAGTTGTAGGAACGAGTGAAAGAGAGAGATTACATGATTAGATTACATAGAAGATAGTGAATATTACAAAAGTTATTAACGTATTAACACATATCAGAACGTAAGTATTCTTTGTCAATAAAAGTGGACCATAAAAGAAATGTAAATTTAGCATATAGCTTAAACATTATTAACCGTTGTTTTGTGTTAACCGTTACGCGTTAAACGAATTAATACACACTGAAAGTTGTAGGAACCGATCAATGCTGCATTTTATGTTAAAAGACATTCCGTTTCATCCGTTTTTGTGTCATCCGCTTCCCACCATCTCTGATAGCAAACAATACGGTCGTGTTCTGTTACCCTACAGCATTTTCCTATCCCTCCATTTCCTTTCCCATCTTCATCCCTTATTTCCTTTGCGCTCAGATTTACTCTCTCTTGCTCTGCATCCATTCTCCTCCACCCCTGCTATCTTTTTACTGCCTCAAGTCATCGCATCTCTCAATTCATCTCTCTCGAGTTCACCCGGACACTCATCTTTGTCGAGGCGCACGTTATCAAAAAAGTAATAGACGAGGGGAGATTTCCGTGGGAGGAACGTGGTTTTTGTTGAGTTTGGAGCGATTGCAATAATTCCAAGCTTTGGAACCCTTTTCTCGTGGAATACGCCATACTGACATTCGCGGTCCTCTCCCGTTATAAGTGCGCGATTTCGATTCCGCATTCTGCGGTTTCTCGTTCATGATTTTCCGTTTAGCGCGTTGACTTCATTTCCTGGGACGATTTTCCCAAAGGAAGACGTCTAAAGTTTTCATTCTCTGCGCGTGATCGTTCATTATTCGACTAAATGATGAATGATGAAAATATAGAAATAAGTACGCGATGTTTCTCGTTACTGCTACCTAAATACCTTGCGAGGAGTCGCGGGAAATGTTAAGTGTTAATTGGTGTTCAGTTTCCTTCTTACGGTGGCAAATGCTTCGTGGAAAAGAACGGGTTGTACTGATTCCGGTCGGAAAGTATAAATATAATTTTTTTTGATGATGCTATTCACGAACTGTTATGATTGATATTATATCCCTCTTTCCAAAGTGACCTTGTGAATTTTTCGCAATTGGTGTAACTGTTTTTCAAACTGTATTTCGATTTAGGTGATACCTGAAAAGCCTAAAAAAAAGCAGTGTAAGGTATTGAGAAAATTAGGTCGACATTTTTAATTAGTAGATTATCTGTTATTATTATTTAACTTCTTTAATTTAATTAACTAATGGCAGAGTTAAGCCTAAAATGTTTACTTATACATCCAGCCCATGTATTATGGTAAAGTGAATTTTCATTCTTCGCCGTTATTAATGTTTTTTATTTTTAAGTTTATATTAGTATTCCTTCGCTAAGAATCGAGTGAATATGACTTAAAACTCAATAGGACACTGTTGAAAAATGAGTATAGCTGTACCTCTGCTAACATGTTACATATTTCACTTGATTTTTCCTGGAAGTTTCAGTGGAAGTTGATTCATGCACGTCTAAATGGAAAATCAATTGAGAGTCAAAAAATTGAAAATTTCCCACCCTTCTGTTAAAGAGGGTGGTAGTTGTTTTGCTTTGATAATGTTTATATTTAGGTCGAAGGATCCTCTGGGAAATCTTGTGGCTGCTTCGAAGTATTATAAAAGGACTTCGTACTGCTAACAGAAATCTTTCTTATATATAATAATTAATATACTTTTTATTTTATTTTTATAGTAT
>KZ308119.1:87412-110714 GCA_000376725.2 Ladona fulva
AAATATTGACGATGGGTTAAATGGAAGAGGAGACTTTAAAGTCTCAATTTCGCCCAAAATAAAGGCGTTATTTATTTATTTTAATTATATTTTTGAAGGATTGTATACTTTATTTGAGATGTAAGTTCTTTTTTGTATTTATCAGTTTTATATTAAATTTTCTGAGGTTAGGTGTATGAGAGGCCCATTGACATAACCTCGCCAAAGGGTTAAATAAATGAATAATATTGTAAAAGTGCTTCGGCAGCTGAGGTTATTTCGCAAATATAGATCCCAACCGGTAATTGAACCCGGTGCCGCTTTCACCGAAGGAGAAAACCACTTGACATACCTGGAGCCCATCGCGGTTACGAGTGTTATGCAAGAACGAATAATCCTCAAGTATCTCATTATTTCTATTGGTTGGTCGTGATGAAGGCAAAAATTTTAATTTACCAAGCCACTTTTCTAACTTTTTCCCTACTGCTTAATTACAAAATAACTTTAGCTTAATTGAACATGAAGGAATCTTTCAAGGGAAATCACTTTTTTAAAGAAAAACCTATCTCGATGTATTTTTTGTCTCGCAGCGGTGGTTTCTGTAAAACATTGATTTCTGAAAAACTGACGCCCTTTTGAAAGTTGAAATTCCAAATAATAAAATAGAGTGGGATGTATGCTGCTTACCAAGGAAGTTCCTCGTGTCACGCAGGTTCACCTTGGTACGCAGTTGGGAAGACGTGTTCTAATTCATAATTTGAGGTTGATGCTTATCTCGGTTACCCTATTCCTTTTTTGCTCTGAAATAAGTATTTTTTGATTTATGAATCAGTTCTACGTTTAAAAGGGCAAACGATTCCCGTCACCCGAAATATGGAATTCCCCTCGATTCTTATCTACCTCTGCATTTTTTCGTCTCCATCAAACTGCATTAATCATCGTTTTTTAATGGCCCATCATCTCCCCGGAGAATATCATGGGAACCATTTCGATATTCTCCTCTCACAACCGCGTTACCTTCTGCGAGATTCCTTTGACCCACCGATAGCATCGGGAGACGGATAGACCACCCGAGCTTACTTTGCTGAATTAATTTGCCATTTTTCCCCCGCCGGCAAAACTTCCCTGTCCGATCGACAGGCAGTCGAGACCACCTGCCAGTTCACAAATTCTGATGCAGCGACATGAAGCGGCGAATTTTCAAGAGGCGGGTCGCTTTAAATCCTACGCATGTCACATTGTGGAGGAAATTCTCCTGAGTGTGATTTGCTGATTCAAATTGTCGCCCAGTAGTAGTAGAAATATATCGAGGAACAAGAAAAAGACGAATATCAACCAACCTACCTACCAACACTGTATTATATAACGATCATAGTTTAGACTCATAGTCATCATTAGGTGTAGATGTTGTGTTAAGAGTTCTTCTTTTCCATGTTCCGTCGTGGATTCCTATCATGGAATCACTACTCCAGCGTCATTCAATAAGCTACGTCAGACAACAATACAAAACAAAAGTGTACCAAAACCTAGATGCAGTAGTGAACTTAGTTTTTAGTGTTACGGGATTGATTGAATTCTCATTCTAGAGGACAATGGACAGTATTTAATCCCCCTCAAAATGTCTCTTAAGCAAAGAATAATCAATTTTACGGAAACGCATTACATTTCTTTTGGTTATCGTAATCACGGTTCGATCGTAGAAAGAGTGACTTTTAATGCGTTTTGTCCTCGCGCTTTATTTTCCTGTTTCGCCCTCATTGAGGGATCGGCCGGTGTAATAGGTCGCATAACACCGATTAAGTCTTCTCCAAACGTACTTTCTTCGACATTATCAAGGAATCTCTACATAGATTGCGTCTTTTCAAAAGGAGGTCATTTCTAGTTTCCTTCTTTTCGAGCACTTCTAAGCTGTGCGAATTCCCTCTTAAAATATTCATATTGACCATATATTTTTTATGAAGCTTTCTCTGGAATCATTTTCCTTAATCACTAAAATGTATGAAACCAACCGCTGCTAGTTTATGGGTGTTAATTTACCCCTCGACTTTTCAAAAATAAATCGTTGTGGTTGCTTGGAAATGCGACGAAGAAAACGAAGAAATGAGAGCAATCCGAGGAATAAATTATCAAGTCAGTAGCAGTCAATATTGATGAGGCAGCATCGTCGTAAACTATGAAATTTTAGTGTTTCTTTCTAAATGTTCGTAAGCATTGCAACTCTCTTAGGAAATTGCCATTTAATGTATCTTTTTCTTCAGTTTTAATTCTAGATAAAGAAATATCTGATTAAAGACTTGCACGATAACGCTTCAATTCTATTCTTAAATTTTCTGATTGAGTCCCATCTTTCCGATAATGTAAATATATTATGAGAAAAGCTGACATGGATACCATTAGTATTTAACGAATTATTGCTCGTCATTGCTTAGCTATCGAAGGAACAAAAGTGTAAAAGCTTAGTGGAAGTGGAAGTGTACCCGGTGCCATGGCCAAGGAGTTTCATTTATATATAAACTGTGAGAAAGTCTGCGCAGGCTTTCTGAATTTTACTGTTTACGCCACAAGTATGAAGATCGCACGCGTATATATACATGCTGAGTCGATGTATTCTACTAAAGTCCCATGTTAAACTGCGCTAAGTATAGCGCCTTAGTGTCGTTAACATCTTGAGGTTGCCCTTCACGTTTCTTGGCTCTTCCTCGGTCATTTCCCCACCTACCTCACGCTTTTTCTCTCATCTTTCCCATCACTTTCCGCAAGCATTCCTTCCACTCCCAACTCTCACCCTTCGCATTCCCTTCTTATCCCACACTTTCTCAATCCATTTGTGCATTTCCTATTCCAACTGTCCACCCATCGGCCTCCCTCCTATATAATCACGTCTTCTCTCCCTCGACAGCGGTGGGATATACCTCTCTATTCTCCATACCATCGCCTGACCCTTTTTTGCGTTTCATATCGTATCTTTCTCTGCCATTCCCTTGCTTCGGATCTTTCCCTAGTTATTGTGTGGTAAAAGGTGGTCGCACGGCTGGAGTCTGTGGGGTAGCAATTTCGCTGACGTTAGGATGAATAGTGTGCATGAAGGGGGAGTTCTGGGGTGGAAGTGAGGAGTCAGGGGAATAGGGTAAAAACTGATGTTGTTCTCTGAGATTCATATGGATAAAAAACCTTGTGGTCGGAATTAATCTTTTTGCCTCTTGCCACTGTGAGTACGAGGAAAGCTGTGTTGAATCGATTCCAGCCGGTGAGGGAAAAAAGAGACATCTATTTCTTATACGTTAAGGGCAATCCCTGAGGAAATTTTTTTTGTATTTTGCTGCGGTAGCATATCTTCTTGGCTATAGTTAAATTATTTATATTAGAACCTTTTGGGGACTTGGTAACGGGAACTGTGGAGGTAACCTCGACATTTGACTTCTGAAAATATCTAGATTACCTTTTCTACAAATAGTTATTTCAACGAAGGATCTAGAGGCCCATTCCAATTGATTTGTTGAAGTGTTCAAAGTAAATACGAGAATTTCTGTGGGACGTTGAATTATATGGTAGAGCGTTAGCGGCTCGTTTCGTTAAGGGAGACTACAAGTTCGACAGCAGTGTATTAGATATGATTAAACCCCTCGGCTGGAACTCTCTTGACGATAGAAGACTCGAGTTTAGGCACAGATTGTTCGAGACATTCCTGAGTAGTGACTTACATGACGAAATACGCGACATAGTGATTCCTGCGCTTAGCGAACGCAATTTTCGAGACCAGACGTCGAAAAAATTTCGTGAGATTATTGCACGAACGGATAGTTATTATTGGTCTCTTTTTCCAGATAGTATTAGACGCGTAAATAGGATGAATAATTAGGGACTTTGTTGTATTAACACCCCCTGCCATACGCCATACGGCGGTTTGCGGGGTATTTATGTAAATGTAAATGTATGGTATGTATGTACTAGGCAACAGAACGTCGAGTTAAGGTGAATTTGTTGCATTACAAAACGGAAAATGCATCAGTATACTCTATAGGTGTTAATGAAGATACTTTGAGAAGCTGCACGTGGATTCTAAGGACTTATTTTGTTTTTTATTACAATGAGATGTGATTCAGCGTTTCCTGAAATCTTTAGGAGCAAGCTAATACCATTCAGTGAGATTAGACTCAGCAGTATAGCGGAATGCGCAGTTATATTCTGCTCCTGTATGTGCTAGCAGGTACACATACCTTGCGAATCTCATGGTTTATAACGCTACAAATCTCGTGATCTGGATATTTACCAGGTACTTTTTTCCAGACAGCGTGTGAGGTGTAAACCCGCAGTAATTCCGTCGTTATAATCTCTTGTGGCCTTCAAGGTGTACGTAAAGAATATCAATGTGCGAAGTTGTTAAACAGCATTTCACAGTATACACTGTAGTAAATAGCCTTTTTTCTTAGAGATTTTATGAGTTAAATAAATAGTTATGACCCGTAGCATTCGCGTTTTCATTTTTTCTACGCTATACGTTTCATTAGCTGGAAATTATCATTTTGTACTAGAGCATTATAAGACTCTTTCTTTGCCTTTAATTGAGGAGTTGACGAACACTTTTACAAACAATCACAAGAAAAAGTGTGAATGAAAATCATACTAATATTTTCTGTTGACTCGATTGCTTTGATTTCATGTTGTTGTTCCTCCCAACAATTATGATCTTACTGATTCAATGACGAAACTTCAACTAATCGGTGGAGGAAATAGTTCTCCAATTTAAAAAAATTTTGTTTGTGCTGTTTATTTTTGTGATTTATCCATATTTCTTTTTAATTTTTAAGCTATGCGACGGAGCAGAATTTCTATTCCTAAAATAACCCCTTCCTTGGTTTTGGCAATGTATGATACTTGTAATACTGTATGATGCTAATATGTATGATACTTGGATACGTGGTAACTGAAAATTTAATTAAGTCCCTGATGGGTTATTCTTAAATTCTCTGACACCGTTATTAAATCTCGTTGGAAAGCCTGTATTTTTTAGTGAGTATGTTTGTTTGTAATTGACTGTCATTTCCGAGGATTTGATGGAGTCGAATGAAAAGGGAAGAAAGCCGAGGGAATGTGAAGATAGTAAGCAGGAAAGGATTATGAACGAGGAAGGAAGCGTGCAATTTGATAGCGTGATAAGGAGAAAGAATGTTGCCGGAGAAAATCGTGAGGAGTGAGAAGATTTCCTACCTGAATAAGAGGATATATATCTCCACTTTGCGAGGAATTTCGATGGAAAAAGAGAGGAGAGGTGCTAAATACGTAACTACGGTAGTGAATTATATGGCTTCTCATATCATCATTTTCATTGCGGCAATGGAGATCTCTCACCGGAACCGTTAAGCTTTCTTTTCTGATGTGATTCGTGAGAAGATCTTTGGTTCTCATCCGGAAATGCCTTGAAGATAATTAATTTTCCATCATTTATCCACGTTTCTCATTTCTCGCAAAAATTGTAAAACGTTCCTCCTGTGAGTCTGCAGTCACATCAACGATCATGCGGGTAAATTGATTGCTAATGTACCGACTGGTACGCTATGGTGATTATATCCTTACCAATGCCTCTTTTGCCCTCTGAGTCACATTTCAGACTTTTTTCTCTTTTAATTCATTGATATAAAAATTAAAGTGTGTCCTATCTCCAATCTAAACCTTTTTTATGAGGTTAACTTCCTAAAGATTGTTACATCGCCTCCTTGTCCGCATATCACGCTTATAAGCATAATGAAAGTATGCCATTGAATATAGCAGAATGTACAGTTAACTTGGTGCATTTACTAATTTAGTTTATTATTTTATTAATGAATTTATCCTCAAATCTTATTATATTTTGGTATGTTCATGTATACGGAAACCATTGGAATAGTTTGAAGGATTCATCATCATTTATCCTAGGTAATTATGAGTAATAGCAAAAAGTACACTTTAAGCCAAGAACATGATTTTCCTCAAGTCTGTTGGATTACTGCTTTTTCTCTTAAGCGTTATTCTCTAATGTTATTTTACCTCATCTTACCTTCCCTTCAGTTCTATTTGATTTTACATTTCTCCGTTAAATATTAGTTTATCGCGATTTATTTCAGCCATCAATAGTGAATGTCAAGGTGGTATTTTTACTACCACAAAATTTTATTTCGTGGTTTCACCACGTAATATATTTTTACGTAGATGGAAGAATTCAAGAAGCAAAACTCACGTTGATGCATTGAGCGTCATTATCAATTTAAGAATCTTCCTATTTGCCATATTGTTCGTTGATGAGCTCGGTCATTACCATCTTTTCATAGAGGATGCCACGGGTTTTGGAATTTGTACGAACCTATGGATGGTGCATTGCCATGTTGAGTGTTGCAGGTTAATTGCAAAAGGTTGGCAGTGTTGAGGATTCCCCAACACTTACGCACCCTCTTTATCCGTTTTACGCGGGATTAATGCAGTCCAACCTTTGGAAACCTAATGTTTCGCAAGGGTGACCCATCGCACTAACTTAGGGTCTCGGTTGGGTCTCTGTCGTTAGGAGAGAACGAGGCGATTGCCGTAATTGTGCTGACCTAAGCAGCTTGTCATTACCCGTTGCCGGAGGAAGTAATTAGGAAAACTATTTTTCCCAGAGTGTTGTTTCGAGCGCTTCGAAGCAAATGGTCGTTGAACCTGTTCGTTCCTCTCAAGAGATAGGAATCTTCCATCTGTCTCCCAGCGTTCTCAGACGCTAGAAGACTACTATGCTTAGTTCAATGATAATTTGGTTGATTTGCAGAGTTAGAACTGCCTAATTCTTATATTTTCTACCCTGAACATGTCCGTCTCAAACTATCCGGCACTACGTTAGCTCGAACAATTCTCTCGATGATCTCACTGGAATAATGAAACATTTTAGAATAAGAACTGTTGAATAAGAAACTACGCGCAATTTTGGGAATGCTGTAGTAATGATTTATCGAATTTAGTGTGGTGTCAAATCAAGTCCATCTTCATCGCCAGGTTTATTGTATTCTACTCTGAGGTTTACTAGTTCTTGATGGATTCTTGCGATCTCTTTATGTAATCATTTTATAACGATCTGTATCTCTTTGTAATTACGATTTATGAACTCACTTACCTGAAATTATTGTTGCAGACGTTCATTGTCATCTTTGATATTGTGCTTTCGCAGGTTTTAGGTATCGTCTATCCAGCCAGTTCTGTCCCCTACCCTTCTCGTTATTTCTGCAAATCTTTTTCCTTCTGTTACTCTTTTGATCTCTTAATTAGCCGTTGATCATCTTCTCTCTTCTTTTTCCTCTTTTCACTTTTCCCTTTATGTTCCTTTCTAACATATCTCTCGGCGAGCCCTTCCTCATGTTCCGGCTGTATAAATCCTAATGCGCCGTGATGAAGGCATTCGCTAACTTTATTAGGGTTAGAGAAAATGGATTAGAGTTGAGTAATGATATCTTCGTGGTAGAGTAAGGAAATTAAAATCCATGTGACAGACACGGAATTTCAGAATTATGATAATAGACTGCAATTAATTCAAAATTACGATTATAGAATGATTTCAGAAAATTCAGCAATGAGGTGAGTGAATATGTTATTCTAATATACGATCTCCGCTTGCATATTTGTGCCGCTTCCATCGTTAGTCCTCCCACTAGATAACATTCCATCAATTCATTAATGAAAGCTTTCCGTTGCTTTTCTTTTCCATGCCTAGGGTTTCTAAATTTCTATTTGAATCTCGTTCCTTGCACATTGTATTTCTTAATGTAAAAATGGAAGTGGGAAGGTATTCGTCTCAAGAAAGGACGAATGCCATTTTATAGATTTCATGCAATCATCCGTTGTTAAAGATATTCAGTATGCCTCTCGTATTTACAGTTTTAATGCCTTTTTTAGTTTAAGAAATCTGAGCTGCGTTCGGAAGATCTCCAACAGAAGTTGCTATTTTACACAACTTTTATACAGGTTTGAAATGAATCATTCGCCTAATAATAAATACCAAGATGGCACGATATATTTGTCTATTTATCTACCTTATGTATTAAGTCTATCAATTGTAAGATTTATTTGCTAAAAATATTGCCATTAGGCGTTGGGTTTCTGCGGTCGAAGTGAATCCATCCATCCATTCCATCTAAGCGCACTATCACACTACTACAGTTCTGTCAGGTCCGATCAGAGGCACATATCTAATTTAAAGAAAAATAATACGAAGAATTGCGGAATTTGGAGGGAGAGAAAAGGGGCTTGAACAAAGAAATAAAAGGAAAGGAGAATTATTGGAAAGTATGCACAAGGGGGGGTTTGTTATCAAGAATTTCAGGAAATGGTACTCAGTAGGAAACATATACCGAGATGTACGGGAAAAATGTATGTATATATTGATGCTGATACACTTAATAATCAAGATTGCGTTGGATATTTATGTCATAATTATCAAATTATGGTTTTCGGAGAAATTATGATTTAGGCCGACCTTATGTCATCCTCCGTAACTATAGCAATCGTCGAGCTATCTTGCCACAGATGGCAAGATTACCTTCCGTCTTGGGGTCCCAAATTTCCTCCCATCTACTCATCCGACACTTATCCTGTTCAACGTCGTTCACAAGGTTCTTCCTCAAAGCAAAATCGCCAATTAAAATCCATCGTTCACCTGTTCAATCACCACGCTAAAATTCTATCAAGTCTAGTTAATTGGTTTCGTCTGAGGCCAGGCGAAGATTTCATTAGTAGAATCAGAGGTTATAGAGGTCCTTTATCCCACCCCCTCTCAGTGAAATTCGCGTTTCCGAAGCACTCGCTCCGCCAAGTCTTTTTCTCGTATTTTGCATCTTCAAGGCGATAGAATGGGCTTTTATTCATTGAATCGGTCGGAGGAGGTAAGGGTGGAGCATCTCGATGAGTTTCCGGCTCATTCTCATGCACCTTATTCTGAATGTTGAAGCGAAATTTAAAGGTCCGTATCTTTTACGAGGGTGTTGCCCTCGGAAAGGTCTGATGTACGCTTTTCGAGAAGGCTATTTGCCTCTCATTCAATGATGCTCTTTTATCGTCTACATCTTCTCTTTGTTTATTTCTCTTGTTCTTATCTCTGTTTAATCAATTTGGGAAGGCTACTCTTGGAGGTACTCCTTTAATATGAATACTTTATTTCACAAAGTAATCGCTACTTTGCTTTGTGAGATAAGTGTAACCATTATTCTTCGATTTTGTTGGATTGATTATCTCTGACCTAGTTCACTCTCACAGGTCTTTATTCATGCTGGATCATTATTACAAGTTACAATGCATTCCAAATTGTTGTGGTTGTTTTTATACGTCCTTGTTGTTATTCACTATAGTGATACCGTGTTAGGTAGAATCTGAGTTTGTTCACACCGTATCTGTCCAAGGTGATTGTGGCCGGTATATGCTTTTTGGCAACTGTTCTCCGCTCGCAATGTTAGTCTCTTCGGGCACTTTTGTTGGAGTAATTTCTTATGTATTTCATTTTAGAATTTTGCAATTTAGAACATTTTATTTTACGATGAATGAAGTAATCACAGATTGCGCAAATAATTTTGGTTTAAGTTATTTTATTAATTGAAGATTATTGGTTAATTATTTCATCAGAATTTACGTTTTGCGCCATTTTATTTCCAGGAATTATCTGGCAAAGTTTCCTTTCATGAAACTTAACCTCTTTCAAAAGATTGCAAAATATACTGTAAACATAAGTATTATTTTTGAAAAAGACGTATTACAGGGTTTCCTTTGCAAGTAATTACTAGATATTTCTAGCCTCTCTGAAGCATAATAATTTTTGTTACAAATGGTTTATTCCATGAGCGGAAGTCTGATAATTGTCAGATAGTATTCATAGGAATTTATTCAGCATTAGTACTAATATGCCACAGATGATAGATGATAAAAGTCCATTGTTTAAATAACAATTTGAGGATGGAAGAAAATTTCATGAAAGAGTTGAGGTTCGTATTATTATATTTCTTAGAGGGCGTGTCAACGTATTGTGTGGTAAAAATAATTTCCTTCCTTTTGTGCTTCATATTGTTCGCATACAACCAAAGAATGGACTAGTACTCGGGTGATTACTATCTTCCTATATCACACTTCCTTTCTTCCTAAATAACATGAAAAGAACAATTCATGTTGTTTTCATGTTGACGATTTTCCTCACAGTGTCAAAGCATTAGTGCGGGTCGGGGAGAATAAACGTAAACGGCATTATGGAGGGGATTATCCTGAAGTTTCTTTGGAGTTAATTCATTTCTCCTGTAGTGGTAAGTTATTGTTTAGATTCATCATCGTACTTACCAAATGAAATGCACGGCTCTAATGAGAATCTTTCCTTATTTGCTTTGTTTAAAGGGGAAGGTAAAGGTGGAATGTATCAGAGATGCTTGGCTTGGCAATAATTCATTTGTAACCCAACTTAATAACCCTCCCATTCTAATTTGTATGTATCACTATTTTCTCTAGTTTATCTAATGACTCTTACCACATCTAACTACTTCATACACTCTTACCATAGCATACAATTTGTTTCTTTTCTCTGTATGATGTTTGTATGTTTCATTAATTAATGTTTATTTAATTTATAAGCGTGAAACACTTGAAACTCTTTTCCATTAAAATATATTTACATACGTTTTAACTAGGATAATTTTTAGAAAACTTATGCGCGAAGTTTGCTTTTCCGAGAAAATAAAATTTGCTTGCGAGACAATCGAATCAAAGCTAATTAGAATACCGTCTCTCAAACCACTTAATCTTTGTTTATATAAAAATCTAGGCTGACAAAATTATATACTTTCTTATTCTTGATATTACAGCATAGTATAATTCATTATGAAAGACATTATTTTCTTCGAGATTCGTTCTTGAGGATTCAAATTTAATTGCTGAGAAAGAAGATGTTTCATTGCTCTTAATTCAGAAGTAGAGTTTTTCTTTCGATCAAAGGACTCCTTGAATGCTCTTTTGGCAAAACAGAGACAATCTTTAAATACATCATGATTATTAATTATTATTTAGGCAGCTGTTATTTTGGAAATTCTCCCGAAGTATCCGATCAAAGGTACTGATAGAACTTATAACACTAGGCCTGAAGATACGTAGGTCGCAATAAAGTCTCTTTAAATGGAATTACACAAAGTGTATTCCTCTTTCTGTACTGATAAAAGATACACGAATGCTGTAAATGTTAACCAAAGTATCAATTACATGTTAACATCTATGCGTTTTTACTATTGTATTCCATGTTTTGGATTTATTTATACAGTAAATTCAAACGATCGGAGTCCTACTGTTCTGTCCTATTTCTGTTTTCTGACCTTTCATTTGCATTAATTGAGAATTGTTTATTAAACGAGGGTTTATAGTTCATGCTTTGTCCGTAAAATATTCAGCTCGAAATTGTTCGTTAATGGTTTAGTGAATGAAGCTCCAATCTAGGCCTGTTGGAACCTGATTCCCTCTTTATTAGCAACCAAGTGGTAGGAGATGGGAATGAGGCTTTCTAGGAAAGATGAGGAGCGAGGTAGTTTGCCCTTGCCTTCCTCACCGAAGCAGAATGCTATAAATGGAACAAGTCCACGTAGGTGAAGCGCAATTACTCTACGTGGAACTTTTCGTAGCATTCCATTAGGAGAGACCTTAATCAATTCCTGCATTCAACATTACTCGTACCTCAGTAGCTTTCTCATCATCACAGCCACGAACAAAACTGAGACAAAAGTAAATAAAAGATACATTTTCCTCCATCCTAAACTAAAATATAACTTGAATTTTTGCCATTAATCAATACAATAAGGAATGTGATAGCGTCACTAAATGCATCGCACAAAAATTGTCAGCTTTTTCTCCTATCTTAGCGTAGTTACACAGGTTCAGTTGAACCGCAGCACATGTGTACCTCCGCCAGGCACGTCCACACATTTGGTGCCCACCGTTCCCCTCCGTGGGATTTTCTGGAGGTCTTGGGAAATTTCAAAGGAGCAGGAATCTGCTCACGCCATCACGCTCCCCTGATCATCTCTCCTTCCTCTTTCCCACCTGACACACCCACGCCCCCCCTCTCCGTGGCGAATTCCGATTCACAACATCTCCCATGACTGTTGCAGGTACTCGTGATATACGTTCCCTCCCCCCTCCGCAGAGCACTTCTCTTTCTCATTTCATATTTCGCATTCCTCGGCTCGACTTTCAGTTCACAGTGACGTCCGAGTATGCGCTCCGGGAATATTTAGGATAGAGCTCTTTTTGTTGCCCTGACTGTGCCACATTTCGAATGGAATTCTGCGCATTTAGGTTGCAAATCTATAATGTTTTCCGACTGTTACTAATGGTGAATTTAGGCTTAATAATCTATTTTCTCTCCGCGTTAGATTCCGTTCGTTAAAATTTAACGTATTACTGCAGCATACCACTCCTTGTTTTCCCATAACTGGACGATCTCTCATCTGCCACTCAACACTTGAACGTTATTTTTTACCGCAAACTCTTGTTCCTACTTATATTTCTTCATGAACAGAAATGCCTGAATTTTTTTCTTTTTCAGTTGAGTAAATAAATTATACGGAAGAGAATCTGATTGTAGGAGTGGCCCTTGGAACGGGATAGTATGCCGGCCACTCCTAAAAAATAAGTCAAATACAGCTACAACATGTATTCATGGAACTATTTGGAATAAAGAGCTAGAATATTTGATCAATTCGTAACCACTCTACGTAAATTTGTTCTATAATGCGGCGTTTCCATGTTGCGCATTGCCCCTAAGTGAACTCTATAAAAAATAATAATAGAAAAAAATGAATGTTTTTTAACTCTCTCTTAACTCTTAACCTCTCTTTAACATTTACATATTAAAATTTTTGANTTCAAGAACTGTAGAAATTTATCATATACAAGTATATAATTATTCTGGTATCGTTTATTTTACCGCGAGGTACTGAAAAGCAAGAATTACTGTGTTATAGCAGTTTATTTTGGCAATGAAGAGAATTTCCTCTCAATTTAATTTCATCAAAATGATTCAACGGTGAATGTCAGAGTGCATACAGGAAAAATCCCAAGGAAGAATGGACTTGAAAAAAGTCTGACGGGACCGGGATCGAACCCAATTGGGAGACCCGCGTTCGATTCCCGGTCCCGTCAGACTTTTTTCAAGTCCATTCTTCCTTGGGGTTATTCTCATACCTACCTAGTAATAAACTTTATACTGAATTCTGATAATATCTTAGGATATTGAGGATATTCAGGAATCTGGGCGGTGCAGCTGACGAATCTTCTTTATGGAAGTTTCTTCTAAATTAAATCCTTACTCCAGTTTCTCAGAGCCTCTACGTATTTTATTTCAACTCTCACCCGTTGGAAAATGCAGGAATTGAGAGATGCTATTATTTTTTTGTAGGAATTCGCTGTAAGATCCCTTTGATTGTAGTTGTACGTTGAATTTCTTATTATTAGCGCCTTTTATCTAATTGCACTCATGAAATTTATTTCTATGTAATATGGAGTTGCTATTTTCGTAAACTGTTATCTGATTCGTTTTTTAACGTACATTTTTCTTTCTTCTAGGTAAGTACCTACCATTGATTGTGATTCGTTGAATTGTGGAATCGTTGCGGCTTCTGATATTGTGAGTAAATATTTAAGAGTACTCTGGAGGTCACAGGTAACAATATGGAACTGTCAGGTATCCGTTACCTTAATTCAAGGTTTTCTTAATTTGATTTACAGTCACAGCAAATCATTTTCTTTCATCTATCTCAGTTTTTGCTTCGTTTCCTTTAAAACCCCGATTGAAGAAACCGTTTCTTCGATGTTTGAAGGAAAAGAGACTTTGTAATTTTCTTACGGTTTTTAATACAGACACGACAGGCAATGATGATCGCCATCATCGTCGCCTAATCGTTCGCTGAAACCTGGTCGTGTCTGTATTAAAAAATGTGGAAAAAGTACAGTCTCTTTTCCTTCAAACATGGAGTATTTCCAATAAACATCGCCAATGTCTGTGAATTTTATTGCCTCTTCGAAACTGGTCCTTACGGAGGAAATATTTTTTCTGGAAACTGGATGAAAAATTTCAAACACAAGTACTTAAAGTTACGATGACAAAAATAGACAATATTTTCCAAACCTTGTCGATGAGCTTTTCAATACATAATTTATCGATTACCAATTTAGGTCAATGTGCTGCAAGTTTATTCTTCGGGGATGAATCGGTTGTTAAAAAGAGGATGCAATGATGGATTTCCTTGATTACTTTGCTGGATATAGTTCTTTCTCGTTGATTAACCTCAGCTAGAGCACCAGTTACCAGCGACTGGGCAATCCAAACGCAAACCAATGGAAGTGAAAGCACATCCAAACCTTCAAATCATCTTTAACTTGAAAACGAACACGCTCGCCTTTGATTGAAAGACTGGCTACTCGTTTAAGCGTTTCGGTAAACTTCCACTAAGTCGAGTGATATCGGTTTTCGGTCTCCCTTTCTTTAAAAACTTTTACTCGCTTACTTACGAAGGGATTTTCATTGGGATATTTATTGAAACTCGACCCAAAAGCAGTCTGTTTCTAATTTTCCCTTTATTGGAACGGAATTCGTGCAAAACTTTGGTTATTTTATGAACCATCACCCGTTTTTATAATGTTGATTTACGAGAGATCGTATCGAATACACCTCAGAGATAGGCTGGTATTTGTCGGAAGTTTATTTCTGTCAAGGGAAACTATCCTCTGTTGTTGGAGCTCTAATGTTCTTCTAATTTTGCTTTACTTTTCTTAGAAAAACGTTTTCCCTATTGATTCTTCGTTGTCAACTTCCAAGGCTTCAATTCAAAGAATCTTATTGAAAACGTAGAGATTTCATGTCATAAATAACTCGAGTGAATATAGTCCAGCTGCTTGAAATAGGATTCATCCTATGCTCGGTTTTGGCTCGCCGTCTCGTGTAATAAAGTATGTATCTGTATATATTGTGATGTAGCGGTGCATATCTTTCTTTAATTGTAACGTATCTTAGATTCACTAGGATTATAGGAACAAAATAACAAATACATCTGTGGAAAAAGAGTATTTGTTATTCTGTTCCTATAATCCTAGTGTTATGGATTTCCACACAGTAAAGCCTGCTACCATCGATAGTATCTTAGATTGTAATTGCTTATATTTTACTCATTGACAAGACTTTATTTGGACAGGTAAAACTAAATTTATATATTTATATAATATATAAACTTTCAAAGAAGTTTGGAAAACCTCTTTGATGTTTTTACTTTAGTATTATGAGAAATTGATTAATCTTTATCATTTTACTTTGACAAAGCTGGTTACAATTTGTGAACTCTTTCATTTCCGTCATTTTATCTTCCTTTGTAGTATTTTTATTGGTTTTTCCGACTGACCTTTTTTGTGACTTAATTATTTGTTTGTTTGTATGCAAATGCCTTCCTTTGTCTGTGTAATAATGTGTCGGTACGATTTCGTTTGCCTTTCAGATCTAATTTACCTGCCTTTTCCTTAAAACTTAGTAAACAAGCAGTTGTTTTCGCAGGTTTATCACACTTCCTTTTTTGTGAATGTTTTCCTGCTGTGGTGTATTTTTCCCACGTGCAAACTTAGGTTGTTAAACCCGCAAAGTAGTTTTCTTCTGTGCACACTTTTCAAGTTATCTTCTTTAAATTTCGTGTGACGAAGGGTTAGTGGTAAGAAGAGACTAGGTAGTCTCAATCTCGCCATAACGAAGTCCTATTATTATTAATATTAAATTTCTTGCCTTAGGACGGTAATAGAAAGGTATTGAGAATTTTAATTGGCTTTTTATAATTGAGACAAGTTCAAATATAAAGTGAGCGAAATTTTGAAGTTTTCTTTTCTCTGTAACCAGAGGCTTAATTTTACGATCATCAGGCAGCAGATTTACATATAATTACCAATGCATATATCTTTAAAGTCCTACAATCCGTCATTCCACCTTTCAGATTGAAAACTGAGAGCTATTATATATGTATTCACTTCGTAATACTTCTTCAAGAACTGTAGAAATTTATCATATACAAGTATATAATTATTCTGGTATCGTTTATTTTACCGCGAGGTACTGAAAAGCAAGAATTACTGTGTTTATTCTATACTGTAGCAGTTTATTTTGGCGATGAAGAGAATTTCCTCTCAATTTAATTTCATCAAAATGATTCAACGGTGAATGTCAGAGTAGATACCTAGTATTATCACTAGGCTTCCAGCATGACATTCGAGTTCGTTAAAGCTATATTGATATTTTACTCTTCTGTTTTACATTCAGTATTTAGTTAAGAAGTTTTTCTCCTATCGCTCATCGATTCCTGCCCTATAGCTTATTTATTTATCTCATTGCCTCATCTATTACTTATCGAAGGGTAGCTAAACAATGAATTGCCCGTTGAGTGTCAACCATCTTTGTGTCCAAATATCAGTAAGTTTTATTGAAAATCTCATTCATAGCTTCGTTCAGTCTTTCGGAGACAGATTTATGGAGACCGAGTTTTATGATTTTCTAAGACTGGATTATTGTTCCACGAGTGGTAAATCTTCATCGATATGTAAAATATTCTTTCAGAATTAATTATTGATATTTCAGGATTTTATTTCGTGCCGCTTATGGTTAAAAACATAAACAGTGTTATGTAAAGAAGTATGCACTATTCAACATTAAAACATCTTAATTTTATATTAATGCGCTTGAGAGAAAATAACGTTGTATTTAAGTACAAAATATATCAAGTTTCTCAATAGGGAAACATAACGCATATTTCCAAGCGATGAGGAGAAATTGTTTTGATGGGTTTTTATTCGAATTCCTCTACGCCACATCCTTATTTACTATCGCCAGGGATCTTAATATCGCGTTGGGAATGTATTCGCTCTATTTATGCTCATTCCTGCTTTCGTCTGGTTTCGCGCCATATTCTTGCGTAATTTTTCATTCTCTCGTAATTAGATCGCAGAAAGTAATTACTGGAGGACGTGGAGATGTTTATCTAATAAAGAAAGCTTCCTTAAAGAAATGAAAATAAACTTGCCAAATCTCTAGAATAAGCTTTTAATTCCTGTGAGATTTCCTTCGCCGGGGTCTGAGTTTACTTTAGCTATAAAAATATTTATTCCTCCCTTCGCTCAGTTAGTTATCCTTTATAATTAATCCGTCCGCAGATATTCGGCAATTAATTACTGAAATACTCATTAACTCGAGACGCTCCTAGCGAAAAAAACTTCGGAGTGCTTTTTCTCTTGTTTACGTTAGCGAAAGAAAAAGAACGGCGAGGTTTACACGATTTTCTTCATCGGCAGGCCGGGTACCGTCCTCCTCGGTTAATTTCTCATTTAATTATTCCCCTTCGCCTTGAGTACATATTCCCCGTAATTAATTCCACTGATTACCGAGGTGGAAAAGGGAAAGAGGCGGAAGACGTACGTAAGTAAAACTTTTCGGGTCGAGGGAGAGGTTCAGATAAAGAGGAGTTCCTTCTTGCTCTTTCGTACCACAAGAAGTTGTGTCAAGTGGACCCAGAGGAGTGGAAGCGGGCGGAAGGACCCGACTCCTCGCCGACAATGTTGATGATACCGAAAATTATTACGATCTTTCCCTTTTTTGCGCGCTGTAACATTCCTCCGGAGCTACGTGCACGAATAAAATTTTCGACGCCATAAAGGAAGGAGCGGGTACGGCGCGAGAGCTGATGCTGATAAAAGAGGAAGTTTCCGCTCCTTGTCTCTCCGAGATCTGATTCGCATCTCGACACTCCCATCTTGAGATTTTTTGTGTCGTGATAAAGTCTGAAGACAGCCGAACAAGTTCTGCAAACTGTTACGGGATGAGGAGTGAGGACTCTAAAGCGTGACAAAAGGGAATGTAAAATGGACTCCTTATTCTCTTGAGGCCCCCCTTCCGCGTTTTATTTGCGCTCCTCGGAACTGAAGGACCGAAATTCTTATCTTTTAAGGCACATTCTCCCGCTGTCTTTTTTCCTCTGGCGGATTAATTCTTTCAACTTTTTCCATTTCCCTTGGAAGCCCTTGGGATAACTGGCCGGACGGCTGTACCAAATCCTTCCGCCATCCCACTCCTTCCCACCTATCCTCTTTTGACGGAAACAGGAGCAGAAACAAAATTAAATGCACAGACTTATCGCGTTTCCCTCCAAATGAGAAGTCCTTTCTTTTTAACCCTTTACTGCTCCGGCTTATCTTACCCTCTGAAATTAGATTGCGGGCGGGGAATGTTGGAATTCCCAAATGGAATGCAGATCCATGCAAAAAACTTCGCCGGATTGACTTGCAGGAGTTGGTTTTCGCTGGAGTCTTCTGGATTCGCCCAACCTCTCGCGTTTCAGAGTTTTTATTTCCTTTTCGGGGTGAGAGAAGATTTTGCGTTTTGTTTCTGCTTGTTAGTTTGACATTTGTTGGTTTCCCGCATGAGCGACGACAAAAAATCTGCGTTACCCTCCTTTAAGGCAATCGAGAGAATTTGCTATCCCACACAGATCCCATTCATTTCGCTCACTGTAAATAGCGTGTTTGGTTGGGTGAAGAATTGATCATATAAGGAAACCGTACGAAATTAATTCCGATTAATTTACCTCAGTCGAACTCATATTATCTTTCAAATCTAACAGTACTGAGAATTAGCTTCCATCGATATAGGTTATCATTTAACTGATAACTGATATGCAATGGACATTCAATTTGCCACTCTCTGCAAGTTGTAAGGCCCAAAGTACTTAGTGCTGTAAGAATCTAGGATTCAGTAACATTTGTTAATGGTCGATACTCAATCAATTACCCCAGACTCTCTCTACTGATACAATTTTTATTGCTGCATCGCACATTTTTCAAGTGCTGCAAAGCTATGAATTGGCCACTGTTTTGAGTTGTAGTTTTATTTAAGTGTTTCGACTACTTTCGTCAATTTGCAGATATGGGCCTCCTCCGGGAATCGAATCCGGGACCGCTTCCACTAAGGATGAACGCGCAACCCACTTTGCTATCCGGGAGCCCTGTCCACCGTTTAATTGACTAACCGCTCATTTACAGCTATCCAGCGTTACAATTTCTTTATGATTTCGTGTAAAATTCTAATCTTTCGTACGCTTTAGAATGTTGTGATTCCTTTTTCTCCGATTTTGTTCGTCAATCACCACATATCAAAGCAAGTCTGTATCATTTAATGTTAAACGATTGAGAATAAACGTAGTATTTTTTAGAATTTAAAGCTTGCGCTGTCTGTTTTCATCCAGAGGCCGGTTTGGACCTCGTCATTTCCACCATTTGAAATGATAACCCCCCTTAAAGGGAATGAGGTTTACTAGGCAAGAGGATTGAGGTATCCCTTGCTTTCTTCACTGAACCAAAATGCTTTAAGTGGAAGAAGCAGCACAAGTAATTTGGCATTAAGGCTTGTTAACTTTCTATATAAAGGAATGAGAAAGTTGTCAAGTCGTCGCACTGATAATTGACTGATTGGCATACTGAAAAATTCCAGGTGTTTGACTCCTTTTATAAATTACTTCAACCTATGTCCTCAACGAGATTTTCCCACCCAATCTATAGATTCTACGATGTTTCCCACGGTTCGTTCAGGGATTCGATTCTGGAGGCTGGCCTGCTCTAGTTTGCGACCCGAAGAGTGCAAGAGGATAGGAGAGAAGAATTGACCCCGTGGGACTCTCAGGACTTTCGGGGTCATTTTCTGATCCCATCCATCCCCGCTCTCCCTTCTAACACCCTTCATCATGACCCTTCGCACTTTCCTCCCCCTTCTCACTCCTGTGAGTGAAGAAAAAAGGGTCACCTCGCCTTCTTGATCTCCAGCCTGCAGGGGTACCAACCGCGCAAAATATGCCATTTTATCGTCGGTGAAATTTTCGGGCAGCGCGAAAAGAGAAAGAAAAAATTTAAGGACATTTATGGCCTCCGAGGACCCCCCGCCGCACTCGTGCTGTAAGAGCAACTTCAGAGAGGGGGAAAGGTTAAAAGGTTGTGTTTTATTTTTACTTTTTCCCCACTGCAGAGGCGTTAGTCAAGGGGCCACTTTTTTACAGAGGTCCATTTGTATTTGAAGAAGTGCTTTGTGGCACTTAATCATGAGGCTGGTGTTGTAAGGACCCATTGATATCAGGCAAGTTACCTCCATGGTTCATTTTTAGATCAAGCCAATTCTGGGTTCGTATGTATACGAATACTTTCCTTGTTAGTGGTGTTTTTCATTGTGACTTCCCGTCTTCTTTCTTTGGCTTTTTTCATAATGCCACCTATCCCCTCTCAATGGGATCTAATCTACCATCTGGCATTTATATTTTCTTCACGTTGTAGTTGTAACTTTTTGTCGAATGTTTCCTAATTCAATGTTGTTTTTCATTCAGTGAGGCATTTACATGCAATTCTAGTAATTTTTTTAAGAAGAATCATGATATCCTTCGGATTTTGATATTCCCGGCAAAGCTAGGAGGTGATTATTCTGAATCTTTTTTCCTATACAACTATTTTCATCGGGTCCCACTGGGTAACTATCAGGGGCAGATTTGACTATCAGAGTTGCTAAGCGTAAGGATTAGATCGAGTCCCACATTAGGAATTATCGAAACGAATAATACCCATGTTTGTAAATCGTATAGAAGCAAATAGATACTATAGAAAATTCAGTCTGTTCAATGAGGCAAGAACAAACAAGATATTGAATCATAAGTACTATTTCTATAAAATACGATTACTAATGGATAAACTTTCAGTATACAGTGACATAAATAATGTCATACATTCTATAAAATATCATCTTTTATTACTCAAAGTATGCAAAGTTGTTTCTTGTAATGAAAAAAAAGAACCAGTGACTGCGCCGTGTCTCAATAAGAATTTGAAAAGTATGTTACCTAGAGCTCCTGAGCAAGGTCTTATTGTTAGTCCCCCGCGAGGGTGAGGGTCTCAATCACCGCCCTGCGCGCCCATAATCCCCAGATTATTATCGTAATACATAAGTGAATTATAAATCAAATTGTAGCGAAACTTGTTTTTAAGGGTACGAAGAGGTAGAGCGAAGTCATACCTCTGGGTATAGCTATTACGTTCATTCCCTTTATCAGTTTAGTAAAGATTTCCGATATTTTAAATAGGTCGCTATGTCCTTGCGCGTTCTTTTATTCCTTGAAGTAAGAGTAAAATGTAACCGCCATTCTCCTCGGGGCGTGATGTGATCCTTCACGAAATGCGTATCTTCGCAGCAATGAACGGAACTCGCTCACCTGTGAAGGTTGGCACCCGTGTCGTCCTTCCTTTACGCACTGCGACACCCTTCTGCCGCGCCCCTCTCTCGCGCCGTAATGTTGGAGGCGCCGGGCTTCTCCCATTCCATCCTAGGCTTTCCACATACTTAACCCCCCTTGCTCGAAGAATTCGTAACCCGCTCGGCTCTCCCATATTCCTTGCCTCACTACACCTTCCTCTTTATATCCCATCCTCATTCACCTTTTTCTCCCTCTCTCGCTGTGAAAAATATTGGTCATAGGTTATACTGTTGGGAACTTAAGAGGACAGAACCTAATCTTGAGATGGGAAATGCTCCTGTTATAGTTTATGACGTAGTTTAGCCGCCGACTTTTATTTATTTTATTCCAGTTATTTTATGACCTGGGGTTAGAGCTGTAAAATTCATAGATTTAAGACGAAAAATAACGAGTGATTTAGTTTTACCTAAATATTACATATACATATCTCCTTCTTGAAAATAATCGAAGTTATTGATAAAATCATAAAATTCTGAATAAATGCGAGAGAAACACTAAATATTTGAATGATTCGAAGTAATGCGAAACTGAACCTTTATCTATTTTATAATTGCCTTAAATGTGTGGTCTTTTAATACCCTGATCTTTACTTCACAAAGAGTATTCATAAGCTTGTGTATTTAATTTTGAAAAACTGGAACTGAATGAAACTACTATTTCAATTGTACATCGAACACATCAACCTTTACACCAGTTTTCCAGAATCAAATTGTATGGTGGGTTCGTCAACCTGCTTTGGCATTCCAGTGATTCAAATCAGTGCTAAGAAAAGCGCGTCTTTAGTGCCACTTTATAAAAATCTCAAATTGCCTTCAAGGATTCGAGTTATGTCATTTACTGAATTTGAAAATCCGTGAAAACGATGAAATGTTTTAATATGCACTAGAGAAACCTTTTCAATTATATTTGTGCATATCTAATTTGGACAACATGTCACCATATTCATTGAAAATATCAGTTTCTCTGATCGTATGGCCATTCCTCCTCTCTTTCCACCCATCTCAGGGAGTAAATTTAATTACGTCTGTACAGCAATATATCAGACTCGGGGAAAGTGATAAATCACATTTTCTACGTCATCTCTAAGCATGGACCTGTTTCTTTCGATCAATCTGTATACTCTGCGCATTTCTGTTTGGTTAATTCCTTGTGTTCATTATTTTTTGTCCTGATTTTGTTCCTTAGTATTACATTTATCTCTTTTTTTCCGATTTCTTTTCCGTTCCCAAATCCCTCTATATTCACGCTTGCCTCCTGTTTCTCCATTCACTTAGCCATTTATTCGTTTAAAGTTCATCGTCTTTGCGTAATATCATTTCGAGCCAGCATATTATCAGCATTTTTTTCCGCCATTTTCTGTCTTACTGTTAGTAGAACTCGATGGATCTACTAGAATACCATGCATATAGCACCATATTAATCTTGTCTAGTGTAATTAATCTTGTCTAGCGATGTGGTACACCATATTATTAAATATGGAAGCAGAAAGTTGGTGATTGTGTGAATGCGAATAGCGTTCAAATTACATCAGATGTTCTAGCTGTTTAAATTAATGAAATATTAATCAGGAACGAAAAGATGGGACTATGTAAAACTCTTATGTGTTAAAATTATGTAGAAGATGGTTATTAATTAAAACTAAAACCTTCTTACTTAATAGAAATATGAAAATTAAAGCGAGTATATGGAACGGTTAACTTTTGGTTGAATTTTTACTTCATTGGTTAACCATCATTTATATATAAAGCAAATGTCTGTCCGTCCCCCTATTTATCTCAGAAACGGTTTAACTTAGATATCTGAAACAAACTGAATTGTGTTTCTACGATGCTGAAGCCCCTAGGAAAACTATTCTCATCTCTGTAAAGACCCGGGTTCGAACCCAGGAGCACAAAATACGTTCCCATAAGAGATGTACGTAAATTAGGTTTTCATGACTTGCAGTGGTCGTTTATTTTACAAAATTAAATCAGAAAAAATGGTCCTACGAAATTGAGACAAGT
>KZ308119.1:110994-184739 GCA_000376725.2 Ladona fulva
GAAATATTGATATAGATCCGAACTTTCGAAGATTTTCATAAAACACACGGAAATTTCGTAAAATATTTAAGAAATAAACAACCCATCCCTTTGCCTACTAAGGCCAATGTTGAATGTTGATTTCATGAATTATCCTATATAAGTGCACGGGGATATTCAGTTCTTATAATTTTTATATGAAATTTACGTAAAGTAGGCTTTCATGACTTGAAAACAGTAGAATAAATGTTATGAATAAGAGTAAGATATATATTGAGTTATTATGATCTTACGGCAAAATTATTTTGTGCTTAGGAGGACCAGATATATACGATAATAGATATATTTTTTAAACTTAAATTAAGTCCCGTCATGCTTGACGGGGGCGTTTACTTGTTCATAATAATGGTTTCCAGTCCAAACATTTCTCGGAGATGTTTACGTTTACAGCCATCCAAATTTCAAATTGCATCACATTTTTCAAAATCGATTTGTTTGAATTGATTGAGCTATCTTAATGCGAAAATATTGTGGTTGTCATTACATTTTGTAAAGTGCTATGTTTCCTTGTAATTAATTCTGATTTTAAAAGTTCGACCAGTTTCATATACTCATAGCTTAGAATTAGGAGTGATTTAACAAGAACTTCTCAGCGCATTCGAAATCGACGGGGAAACTTGAAGAATCGTAAGAGTTGAACCGCATCCCATCTTCCGGTCAACATTATTTATGCGGTCGTAATGGAGCATTAACCTCTTGGTGAATCGGAATGTTTCTCTGAACTTCTACAGAATTATTCATTCCCGTTTCGATAAAAGATGCATGCAAATGAGGATCTTTTTCCCTCGATTCCATTATCTTTCGGAGTCTGCTGAGAGGTCCAATAGAAGGCAGTAAAGTGTTTTTCTCGAATGAGATGCGCTTTCTCCAGACTATACCCCTTTTCTCCGAACGGAAGAGGGAAAACCTTCTTTGATTCATATGCAAAAACATCATTCAGTTTTAGTCCACTCTGCCAAAATATAAGTTTGATGGAGTTCTCAGCTTGCGCAGTTTCGCCTAAAAGATTCAGAATTAATGAATGTTGCAGTATGGTGCAGAATGTTTTAACGTTATATAGATTCTTCTAGACGTCTTTACAGATTGATCGCATAAATTAGTACTGTTTTACTGGTGAAGTGATGAAATGTACGCTTTTTACCCTCGATCATTCAAGTTTCCAGTTGTACATACGTATCTTTGAAACAATTTCTTTCTGTAAATAAATTTTATATACGAAATCCTTATTACAGCATGACTTATTATGGTAGCGCCGTCTATATCAAACTGTTGTGTTGTTTGAAGGAAATGTAATGTAAAATATGACAGCGGATGGACTTGAGATTCGTTAGTTTGATTTCCTTTTTCTCGTACCTCTTTTCCAATTTTCCCTCGATCTGCAATATAGTTGAACTTCATTTCTTTTCGGTTATATTACACCTAATTCGGAATTATTTTGTGCATCGAATGTGGTTGAAGCTCTTGGCTTGCGAAATCATCGTAATTCTTCGTGATTGCCGTGTATAATGTTTTGAAGTTCTTTCGTCTTATCGCCTTATATATTAGTATTCTTGTTGCTATCTTGGAGAAAATATGTCATGATATATGTATATATACATATGTCATGTTCACGTTAAACAAAAATATTATGTTAAATACACTTTTTTTATAAAAATCGAGTAGAATATAATGTACACAAAAGAGTCGAATTTCGTCTGGATTATCATCTGATTCACCGATCATACCTATTTATTGATAGAACTCGATGGAGTTATAGATTCAGTTGGTAGGAAGTATTTTGTGGCACTGCAGATCTGAATTTTTTTTCCAAGTTCTTTTCCAGATACGGAACTACGCAATTTAAAAATTAACTCATTTCCCTAACTGCTAGGCATTCGAAAAATTTTTTACACGAAGCTAAGTTTATAATTTCAAAAAATAAAAATGATTATTCTACTTATTTCGTTCAGAAGATGATTATTTAGTGAAGGATTCGATGCAAAATACATTATACCTATTTCTTCTATAAATCGCTTTTAGTTATAAGTGGAATGGTTTGTTTCGTTTGAGATTGAAATCGCAATTCAGTCATGTGCGTCGCATTAGAAGTTTCTTTAAGTGGGAGGCGATAAAAGTGCGCCTTTAAGCGTTAATGATGACAAAAGGAACTCCTGTCACCCAAGCTCCTAGACAGCCTCCTGTCGTTGAGAAATCGTTTGCTCCAACTGTACCTTTAGGTAATTTCACAGATTCTTCCTAGAAGATTCCTGAAAGTAGAAAGTTCCCCCTATTAACTTTTCACCATTTATTTTCCCACACTCTTCGCCGGCACCTGGAAGCATATGCGACCCACCTCCCTCTCTTTCACATTCCCACACTTCCAACTTTCCCACACTCCCCTTTCTCTACTCCTAGTCCTTTGCCTGTCCTTCTTCCCCTAGGGCTTCTTCCCTTGTTTCACCTTACTCTTTCGACCTCCTTTTGTCTTCCTCCTTTTCGTCCATTCCTTTCATTCCTCCGGTTTCCCACAGATTTCCTGCGAGGCGGGTGGTTCCTGTCTTTCCCTCTTCCCTAACTCTTCACTCCTGACCCTTGAAACTTGGAAGGGAAAGAAGTAAGGGTAACGCTTCCGCTTCAGCTTCATCTTCCCGTTTTTCTGTCTGATTTATTCCTTTGTAAAGTTCTATTCTTTAGGGCATTTGTTTTTGTTGAGCTTCCTACCAGAACCCTTGAGGCATCTGTCATCGAGTTTTTCTGTGACAGATTCTATGACCGAGTGTCGCAAATTAGGGATATATATTTTCTGCTCCATTTAGTGTATTACGTTGAACATCTCGGCCCTGTGAATGTTAAACCACGAGTGGATCTATTTCCTGGTTGAAATTTCGATATATGCTGATAATTTGCTGTGCATGTTCAATATTTCGCAGAGCTTTACCAGCTCGAAATCAGTAAACGTTAAGTAAAATGCAGTACGGATGATGACAGACTATAGAAATAAACGATGCAGAGATATGGATGAAAATATCGTTTATTAAAGATTATGATACAAAACAAAAGTCGGTCAACAAAAAAGAAAACACAACGCGACCGGTTTCGAGGTCATCATTTGTGGACCAAGTCTTGTTTTGTATCATAATCTTTAATAAATTATGGAGATTTTCCACCAAATATAGCTTGATATGTTTCGTTTAGAAAGTATAATTTCTGGCGTTAGGAATATTTTCCATCGGAAGAACGCTTGTGTTATTGTTTGGACTCACTCAAGTTGCTAGTTAGATATATTTAAAGTCTGATATCGAAATTGTGTGTAGGAAAGCAAATTCAAATATGAAGTGAAAAAATGGAAGAAAAATAGCTATTGGGTGGTTTTTTCTTCAGTCTCCCCTTAGTAAGGTAATTAAACCAGGAAAACAAAAATGTACATTTATATTTACATACGTTAAAGTTAGCGTGTGATGTACCAAATTGATCATCGGAAAATACCATAGGCTTCTCAGTCCGGTAACACACAACGAACTGTTGGTGATCCTTTATGTTATTTATATAAGTTCATCGGAAAATTTTCTTTAAAAAGAGCTCCCGGATAGCCAAGGGGGCAACGCGTTCGACTTCTGTAAAAGCGGTCCCGGGTTCGATTTCCGGTAGGAGCCTACGTGCGAAATGACCTCAGCTGTCGAAGCACTTTTAACAATACTACTACTACTTTGTCTTTAAAACTGTCCAGCTCTTGGAAACGAAGAAAAATCATTTAGTGTCATTCGTTTCCGAGGAATCTTTCCCTGCCTGTATCAAACTAACTTTTTGCGCCAAACTCCGACGCATTTTTTTGCCGGTGGCAATCCTTCTTTCGGAATTTCTTGGATACCGCAGTAGCCAATTTTTTGCCTTGGAAGGTCGTAAGTTGCCTTGCGAGTTCTGAGAGGTTTAAGAGAGGAATGGCTATAAGATAAGAGTAGGTCCATTACGACGATTTATATCCCAGGAATAGAGGAAATCTTTAAGGCTGTGTCCTTCAGTTTCTCCGGCATCTTGCTATTTTTTCCAGGACACTTCACTGTAGTAAATATGACGTTACCGGTCATTTCAGCTTTATCAATGCTAACCAAACCTTTGTTTAAATTTCAGTCGATTAATATTCTTTTAGGATTGTAAATGTTTATTTTAAAATTATTATTTTAAATTATTATTCTTTCTCATTAATCTTACGTAGTTTAAATGTAGAGAAAGGAAGGCAACATTTTTCAGCATTCCAAATACAAATGGCATTACTTGATAGAGCTTGTTTTCCTTGGCTATTGACGGAGTCAGTGACCCTACTAGTAATGATGTCATAAGTGTATCATGTATCCCGACAGCAATGACGGCATTGACCTCCAGCTCTTGACTCTTGATTAAAATTAGTGTGGAAGCTAGTTAAGATTCTAAGCGCGCGAAATTTTTCTTTTTTTTCTGCGCGTTCTGCCAAAAGACGGAATTGCAATCTCGATTGTCCTTTTCCGTTTTTCGGGAATATTTAGCTTTCTGATCTCGAAAAGGGAATGGAGACAGCAGTTTCGCTTTAATTTCGATCCCTGAAAACTATCTACTGAAAGCGTAGCTGGCCATCCGCCATGGAGTCCAAAGTAATTCATAACTTACATTCCTTATGTTAGTTCCATTACAGCATCAGTTGCTCATTTGTTTAATGGAATTTTAGATTGTATTACTCAGATGAAAGTCTAATCTCTTTGTTCCTAAAGGACTCCATAAGAAAATATTTAGTATTGTTCGAAGAATGTAGAAACATCTGGAATTAGGTCGTGGGTGGATTCGCAATTAGACGCATTTTGTTCTCCCTTGAGGCTGAGGTTCTCGATGAAGGTTCTGCCTAGGAATTTTATACAGTATGTATGTACGTCACTTAACGCTGATATCTTCATATAATTCATACAAATCTTTCCCTGAACAGCTAATATTTCTAATGAATTTAGTTATTCTGGGCGAAATTATCCGTTTGGTGTAATGTAATTTCGTATATTTTCATGAGAAAACAGATTTTTTCGTCACGTTAACCATAATATCTTCTCAAGAGGGCCCCAACTAATCAAAACCCGCTTATGAATTTGGGAAAAATGATTCACTCGCTAACGTCTACGATAACTCTCGTAGAAAATATTTACTGAGGGGATTTATCTCAGCGTGATTATTGTGTTGAAAAATTTACTCAACATCACTCCTTGCCTATCATACGGTAACGCAATCGGAAGTAATAAGTACCTTCGCGATAGCCAACTGAATTCAGCATCGCTTTTCTGTAGCGTGTATATAACACGTCGGTCGCCTTGTCTCAAGGGACGATCGGAGGGCGTTGGTCGCCTTTGTGAATGCAGTAGTGAAGCCACCGCCCCCGCTCCTTGCCATTCAGCTCTCATCATGGCTAAAAATATATCATTAATGATGTTCCACAAGCTTTATCTTACTAGTAAAGCTTCTCTTCGGCTGTATTTCTTTGCATCTGATCTTTACACTTGGGCTTAGTTTGAAAGATGACTGCCAGCATCTTTTATCGGAGTTGGTGTTTTCTTTTGTTTTTTTTTAAGATTCGTTCGAGATTCGAACGTTTTATGGTCTGCAATGTTTAGTAGTATTTTTAAGCCTCAGATTTGGATGATGTTATGCCTTAAATAGATATTCTCTTGCATCGGAAATCTGTGAACGTAATGTTAGTAGTTCTTGGTGTCAATTTCTCTAAGGCTCACCGAATGAATAGAATATGCTCGAATTTTTAAACGAGGGTTAAAATATTTCTCATCATAATTATAGGCTTCAATATTCTCCACCTTTAAGTAGCGATCTCGTACAGCTCCTTAAATATATTTTACCTTGCTATTCTGCGGCAATTAAAAACATATTCCAATTATTTATTTGAAATAAACCCATAAACAGCAAAAGGCCTTTACAATGGATTAAAACAATTAACCATGTAAAAAAAGTGTACAAATTTAGAAGAAATAAATAACAGTCATAAAAAGACAAATATAGAAATAAAGAAGAAAATGTATTATATAAGTACAATTTTAAATAAAAATACAGGTTACAATATAAGTCGTACATCAGGGAAAAATTATGCTAATGGATCTAATGTAGAAAAATGAGATAGTATACCGTTGTACAGATGTGGCAAGCGGTAGATAGAGGATCGTTTAGTGATGGAAAGCTTAGGTGTAGAACAAGGATTGAAGTTGAAGTTGACGTAGTATTGAGTATTTTATAAATCTTTTTTTATTTAAAAATAAACTTTAATAATATAATTTAATTATAAAGATTTATAAAATACTCAATGCTACGTCGATAAGTTAATTTATCAAAAACATTTTTAATTTGAAAACTAATGTGTGGGATATACGTTGTTATTCATTGTAGTTATTATCAGTATATAAATAATGGGATACATAAAACCTCTGCATACTCCTTTATTCTTCCACAAAATAGCTCCCCATTTTTGCAACTTTCTCTCTCACGCTCGACATCTATTTCTTTCTTTTGAATCTGTATTGAAGAAGGATTAGACGTAACAAGAGGTTAATAGACCTCAGTCTCGCCCTTAATGAAAACTTTCCATTATTTTTGTGCGTGCCGCCTCCCCATTGCAGTGCTAACAAATTAGTTATGATACCGAAATCCACTATTTCGGCTAGGTGTCGACGCATAGTGTCATCATCAGGTGAATGGTTCATCAGATTCATCAGGTCGAATTCTAGTTCGTATTAAATCCTGTGGTAACGTGAAAATATTGATTCTATTCCTGTTTCATCATTATAATAGGTTGCATTGCACACTCAACACAACTAAAATTCCTTTTTTATAATAAAAATTGTATAAAGAATTTAATATTAATGAATGGGACCACTATATTTCTGCGTGCATTATTTTTTATACCGATTAAATGCAAAGATATACTTAATATTATTTATGCATATGCTGCCATAATGTAAAAAATTTATGATAATCACAAAAAATCACTGCATGTAATTTTGTATATCATATCTCCTCGATTTAGCGCCACTCCCATCAAATGTCGGTGACGCACGAGTTGTGTCGATTGCGTATTCTTATGAATTCATTGATGCTATCATTTTTCGCTTACAATTCTCTAATCGTGTCTCCCTCCAATCGCTGGAAAATTCTTGCGATATCTCCGGCATCAGCCTCAGTTCATCTCTCCGTAAAATCCATCTTCCTAAGTCATCCGTTCTTGCGGGGATGAAATGCAACATGTCCCGACCTGTATCCTTCCCTTATGTGCTTTCGATGCGGCGTCTTCAGTAGTCAGACCGCAATCCTCGGATGCGCCCATTAATCCCCCACCCTGATCGCTTTTAAGGGATCCTTTTCCATGCACCCCGATGACGTGTTCTTCGGCGCATCCGTTAGATTTGACTCAGTTCCACATATGGCCCATTTTCCCATCCCTCCTTTTCCACCCCCGCGACTCTTTCGAAAGACTATTTCCACCCCCGAGCCATTTACCCCCGTCCATTTCCTCCCCTTCTGTCGCTTTTAAAACGAAGCATCCCCCCAAACTAGAAGATGCCCCGGACAAATATCCATCCCCCGCATTGCCCCGCGAGGAAAAGAGCTCCTCGCAGCATAAATTTCGTTTCTCCCCTTATTAATCACCAGAGTGTCCCTGTTCCTGCCGTTTTTAATCCCCGCGCCCTCGGTAGAAAGGGAGGGGGCGTGGTTTTTCTGGCGCTCTAGGGGACGGAAAAAAACGCGGGTGAATAGGACCAAATGTTCGTCTGTTGCGTGGGAGGATACGGGGGGTGTCTTTAAGCGCGTCAGGAGAATGTGTGTAAAAAATGTCGGCTTCGGGATCGCTCAAGGGACCGAAGCTAAGAATAATGGTCGACTCGTTGTTCAAGGAATGCATTTTGTTTCTCTAAATAAAACTGTCATTGTGGTGTTGAGTATCGTGCGTGATGGATGGAACGGTGACGGAAATTCTTTGGTGTTGGTGTCGCTGGCTAATTATATACGGTGATAACTCTTGCAGAAATACCGTACTTCTAGGAAATTTTTTTTCCTATCCAGATTCCCTGAAAATGAGGGTTCGAGAGTAAAATCCTCAAATTTGCTTGCAAAATGTATGTATGTGCCCCAAGGAGAAACGGACATGAAAAAAGTCTGACGGAATTGTATCTTTGTGAACATTTAATGTAACCTCTTAGAATTTCCTAGGTGCACGCCTTATCGTGCCAAGTACCTAAAACTCTTTTCCTTGTGTATTTATGTTTGTACGTTTGACAGTGGGTCATGATTATACACGTAATTATTATGAGCATGTAAATGAAATCCTCTAAAATTTGCGTGAATTTTAGGCACATTTATTGATGGCTCATTATTTTATTTAAAAAACTTCTTATAATAATTATAAATATTAGGCATTGACAAAGATACGGTTAAAATATGAATCAGATTGATAAATCCTAACACATCCTAGATGCACGGTGCTCACTCATTCTAATCTTCTTTTTTAAGTAGAATATTTACTAACTAGGATTAAGAGAGCCATTTCGATAGCTATCATTCGATAGTTGACCACTATACATGGTCATAGAATGATAATAAATATATAGACTTGACTAAACAGATATTGTTTTGCAATTGGATTTAACTTTGTTCTACTGAATTGAATTTAATCGACGGCATATTTTCTTTATTATTACATACTTTAAAAGTGATCACTATTGCTTCCATTTACTATACGATATGTCTCAGAGTGACGCCGAATGCTTTTTGTAAAATTCTGTTGGATTGTGGTCGTTCAGAATTAAAGAACAGCATGAATGTGAAGAAAGTTACGACGAAATACTCTTATTCGTAATTTGTAAAAGTAAGAATTTTGAATGAGCTGTTGAAAATAATGGGAAAATAAAAGCGAAACCTTAGTGTCCCATTTCCATTTTATTTGTGTCTCCGCGTTTCGTCCAAATCTTCGTGAACATTTAATGTATCCTCCATTCCCTCCATCACTTTATTCGTAGGCGTAAATTTCGGAGAGTTCACGGAGCAGATGCCGAACTTTTTAGCTCTCCGACTCCGAATAACGATCCTGATTCATCCAACTACGAGTCGTGCAAACCTCTGAGTTTTATTCCTCTCCGGGAATCGCCATTAATTTCCAGTTTCGGCTTTTTAAAGTCCAAGTTAATTAGTACTTCGATGTCAGAGGTTTTCCTCGAAGTGCAAAGTTGATCCCTTAACGAGTATTCCTTCACGCTGAAATCCTCGTCCGTTGAATTTGGAAGTGATTCCTCGCGTTCAAGGTCGCGCCATTTACGCTTTGCTGCAACACGTAATTGCGCATCACGCTTTGATTGCTTTTCTCTCCTCATTGTCAGCTCTGTGGTGTATTTTTGTCCGCTGGTTGCTGCATATAATGTGCTCGTGTAACGTCTTGCAAATCTGTCACCTTCTCCGAGATAGATTTTTGTTGTTGGTCAGCTATCAAAGTTATAATTTTGAATTGTTTTATTTCATTTTAGTCAGATTGGCTACGTTTTCAGTGATCAACTTCTACTTAAATTTAACCACTTATAATTTCGTCACAGTTCTGTTATAAGGAGTATTTACGTGGAAAGTTTCAAATTACGCGTCACAACGCTAATTGGAACAGTGACCACGTAGTGTAAAATGTTAGATAAATAGCATTTGACGATGTTTAAATAATTTCCAAATTATTATCGTTTCCTATGCTGATGGAGAAGGAAAATAAAATATTGTAAGGGGAAAAGTTATAATACATTTTACATTGAGTGGCAACATACTCACATAATTCTTTTACTGAGGAAACCCGCTCCAGGATGGGTTTGAAATACGATAGAATCTCATTACATTGTACATACTCGTACGTTTATTAAAAAATTACCCTTTATATTACGATTCCTGACTCGCATTGCGATATCTTTCCGATGTTGTGTTCCTTTGCGAAAAGCAGATACTCCGACAAATTCCAGGTCCTAATAAATTATTACCGTTATTACGTACTATTCGATTAAAGTAGCAAAGCCCCTAAATGTCTTTAAAACCGAACATAACTTTACAATTCTCTAATCGTGTCTCCCTCCAATCGCTGGAAAATTCTTGCGATATCTCCGGCATCAGCCTCAGTTCATCTCTCCGTAAAATCCATCTTCCTAAGTCATCCGTTCTTGCGGGGATGAAATGCAACATGTCCCGACCTGTATCCTTCCCTTATGTGCTTTCGATGCGGCGTCTTCAGTAGTCAGACCGCAATCCTCGGATGCGCCCATTAATCCCCCACCCTGATCGCTTTTAAGGGATCCTTTTCCATGCACCCCGATGACGTGTTCTTCGGCGCATCCGTTAGATTTGACTCAGTTCCACATATGGCCCATTTTCCCATCCCTCCTTTTCCACCCCCGCGACTCTTTCGAAAGACTATTTCCACCCCCGAGCCATTTACCCCCGTCCATTTCCTCCCCTTCTGTCGCTTTTAAAACGAAGCATCCCCCCAAACTAGAAGATGCCCCGGACAAATATCCATCCCCCGCATTGCCCCGCGAGGAAAAGAGCTCCTCGCAGCATAAATTTCGTTTCTCCCCTTATTAATCACCAGAGTGTCCCTGTTCCTGCCGTNCTCGGGTTCGATTCACGTTGGGGGCCCATAAGCGCGGCAAGACCTCAGTTGTCGACGCACTTATAACAATATTACTACTAAAACTCTAATTTACTTCCAGTCCACATTTAAATTAGATTCTTTAACCCTTGAGAAGAAGCGTCAGCCCACATTTACTTAATCTCAAGTCAAATTACTCCTCCGCTGATCCATTTTGTCTTCATCAACTCAGCGAAATGAGCTTATAAGAGATTCTTTTCGCTCGCTTTGTGGTTAGTCTTTCGTGCTTTTTTCTGTAATTTTCTGTACTTTGGCGTTGGCATCCAGGCTTTGTGAAAATTCACCTCTCTTCTAAAAGCGTGGCTAACCTGGTTACGAACCGAGCTTTTACATCTCCTTCCGCTTTTGCAGAATGCAATAAGTCACCGATAGCTCGGAAAGCCGTCGCTTTCCAGGAAAACTAATTACCTCGCCATCTTTTGAGTGGCGACTCCTGCATTCAATCCCAGCCTCGCTCCTGTCTTTCTCTTTGGCGCACCTTCAACTAAAGACGGAAAGAATCCTCGCAATCCATCGACCTGAGGGGATGCATCCATTTACTTTATTCCCTTCGACCCCGTGACCTCCATACCCACGCCTCCTATTTACTCTCTTTCCCTCTCATTTCGTACCAACGAAGGAAGGACGGCGCTGGGATATGAACCCTCGCGCCCGGAAAAATATAGCCCTGTTGCGATCCGACCCACTTAATTCCCTCGCCGTGCCTCATTGTAGCCCCGAAAAGGACCCCCAAAGAATCTGCAGGCTCCGTTGGGAACCCCTCCCCAGTGCATTCGACCCTCCCAAATCCCATCCCTTAGCATTCGTCTGTCCCCATGATCTGTGAAAAGGCATCCTTCTGGGGATGCGAAGGAGGAAAATGATTCGGGGAAGTGTAGGATTTCATTATCTGTAACGAATTGGCCGCAATCCAATTCCCTCCCTTTTTATCGGAGTATGAATATTTCATTTTATCGTTACCCGACCCCGAAATGAATAATTTAGAGATTGCGCTGTAACGTTTCTAGAAATTCGGGAGGTTAAAGGCCCATATAATTCACGCCTCGGATTACTTCGGACTTTATTTATTCATCTGCTTGCCCCTCGTTCGTTTTCCCTCATTTAGAGTTCATAGGAATCGTTTAAATCCAATTGTTCAATTTTTAACTTTAAGAAGAGCTTCAAAGGGAAGCGGTTTCTCTCTCTCATAGGAAAAATTACGGCACAAATGTATTGAAAGGCCCAAAAAATGAATGGAAATTTAAAAGTCATGAGTGACTGGGACTCGAACTCATATCTTCCACATGGGGAAGATCTGGGTTCGAGTCCCTGTCACGTATTATTCCCTGGGCATTTTAGCGCACGACGAGCTGTGTTATTCATTTCCGTATTGATATATATACTTTTCCCCATTGAAAGGCCCACTGTAAACATTCGTGTAAAATTAAAAATCAATCATTTTATTTCGTTGAAAAAATTAGCGTGAATCATGGAGAACGTGAAAATCGTAAAAGAAACAGATTTTCAAATTCCTCATTCCGATTCCGTTGAAGTTGTTTGGAGTTATTTGAAAGGAATAATAATATTTATGTTGCCTCAGGGAAAAGATAATGGTGGGATTAAGTGTTACTTTTCCATTAAATTTGGATCGTCAATCGCATAGTTATTACGAGTTCTTTGATATCATTGTTATTTCATACAACATCCGATAGAATATGTACGCTCGTACGCTCTTTCAATGAAGAGTGCCCTTCAACCTTTCTTAGAGTATAAATAAATTACCTACCAAATTATCTCTATATTCGTAACTTTTTTGGAGATTAAGTCACTCTGCCATATTGGATTATTTGTTTTGTTGATGCAGTAATGAAAGAGAATTATAAGAAAATTGCAAAAGCATCGCTAGAGCAAGATAAATCATACTTAAAGAGGTAGAATAAACCAAAAACTATGGAAATCCTTTCTCACATAAGTATTATCCACCATAAGCTAAAAATATCTCTGGAAAGAGAATGATGCTTCCCAGGCAAAATGAGGAGTGAGGTAGTCCATCTTGCTTTCCTGAGCCAGATCGCCATTAGTGAAACATGTGCACGTAAACGCAGCTCAATGACCCTATAATTAATACTTTTTATAGCATCAATCACAAGGAAACCCAACGAATTTGATTATAAGCACTATTCTTTTTTTCTATTCTTTACCAAAATAAATGAAAAGTATTCCATTCATCAAGATATGTTGGCAGGAAAATTCTCGAAACTTTAACGAAAGAGTTTATCTCCTTTATGTGGTTTACTGCCCTCGATTTGTACCTCGACCTAAACAAAAGTATCCGATGCCCTCCATCCCATCCCCACTCCTCCATAAAAGGGACCCATCCTTTCTTCTCCCGAAGTTCTCCTCGCTAATTAATCGCCTCCTACGATGAGATCATTTCCTATATCCGATGCATCCTCGCGTAACATCCTCCTTTTGTGCCATCATGGGCTGTCTGTTCCACCGGGCGGGGACGACGTTCAGAAGTGCTTTGTTGTAAGGAAGGGTTGGACCGTTTGAAAAAGGAAGCTATTGAAGGAGCGGCCGAAGCATGTCTCTCCATTTTTCTCTTCGCCACCCCCTTTCATGTTCTCTTCGTCGCATTTTCTCCTTCCTTTTAAGCTAGACTACCGATTATTTGGGTGGGTTGAATTCCCCGGATAATGCAATCCCCGGACCGTCTGTAGAGACGTCAACGCATAGGCTGGTTGAATCCTCTATTTCTCCACCAGCAGCTAACGAAAGGTCGAAAGATTCCAATTAAATAAAATCATTGGAATAATGATTAAGTGATAATAATAATAATTTTTNAATTTTTTCCTCATCTAAAAATTCTTTATTCCTCAACTAGAAGTATATGTAACATTTCTATACACCAATTCATTTTCACTGTAAAACATTGAAAATTTTACCCTACATCACATACTTTGCAAATTTCTGATGAATTTAATATAAATTATAATTCATCAATTATACAAATTTGTCTTTAACTATATAACATTATATTAATAATTATAACTATAATAATAATAATAATGACGACTTTATTAGGTATATTCTTAAGAGACCACCTTACAATTAACCTTTTTCAAGTCACAAACAACCGTGGCCTAGCCAGAATTTGAACTCGAGACCCCGGTGTTGTTTGACTAAAACGCTAACCTTAACGTCACCGGCGGTAGATGGATAAATGGATAGATTCAAATTCTTTTCAAAGAGGTAGTGAGGTTTACGAGGATTGATGAGGTGTCTGCCGATGCTTTCCTCATTATACCAGAATTCTTCAATTAGAAAAAGTCTATGCAAGTGCTCCACTATGTGAATAAGAAATTGATTGCATTCTAGAAGGATTAGTTATGATGAATACCATTGCTCAATACTCACTCCTCAGTAGGTTTCATAGTATATGCTTTTATTCTTTTATTGACTGCACTGGATATTTTCCGCCGTCCGCTGTGAGTTTCCTCTCAAAAATCGTTATCTTGGAGGTCGACGTAAATTTTTTAAGGGCGGTCAAACCGATTTTTTATTACAAACTACTTTTTCAGAAATTTGAAGGAGTTTTTAAGGTTAGTTTTCAAACCATAAGAATCTTTTTCGGCAGAGATTCAGCTTGAATAGCTCATTCCACTCCTTCAGCTCATATTCCATCTACTTATAAAATTATATATGATATTTATTTGAATGTTATGAGTCGCTTTTAATGCTATGATGGGATTGTATACGTAATATTTCATTTTTAGAAAGGACAAAAATAAATAGATTATTTGTATTTCTTTTCGGAGCTCATTTCGTTGCGCTGTAACCTGATTGCTTGCAGTTATATGTACGTATATATTTCAGTTAGCTGAAAGTTGAATGCCAGAGGGAGTAAACATTTTCTACCAAGTCATCCGCATACATACTAACAGTAAGAAATGCTAGAATATCAGAAAATAGGTCGAAATCTACTGAAAAATCCTTATTCGGAAATCTTCCAACATAAATCTCAGCATTTTATGGAACGAACTTAAGTACCTGTTATCACCTGTGAGAAAATGGCAATGAAATCATTTACCTTCCATTTATTTGCACTACCATTAATGACGTTTCTTACACGTGTTCCCTTTTATTGCTCCGCTGGATTACCTCCGCCTTTGCTTAATTTTCCAGTTATCCTTTGCGGCTTTGCATTCGACCGTTTATGAGTTTTCCTCATCCTCACCTTGCGTCATCCCAAGTTGTATTTTCAACATCTTAATGATGACGCTTTTGGGATTTCCATGTCTAGCAACCCTCAACCTCTGCAAGGTCAACAGATCGCCTGAAAAACTTAGGTTAACAATTAAATAAGCGAAAGTTCATCGAGAAAAGATGGATAATCCTTGGTACGTCTTATTTTTGATATATACTTCAAATGACATCATCGTTTTTATGTGTTGGTCACGAAAGTTGGCCCGGTGTTTCTCTTTCAATTTTACGTTCATTTTATTCCCTCAAGATGCTCCTTTCCTAGAATTTGAGTTCCTCTGAGGGAATTTAAAGCATATTATTGCTTGAATAAATAAGGAAATGATGACATGATAATGTATCCAACCTCATTTTTCATCGCTTTGGATTTCCACGGTATTCACAGTTATTTTTATACCGTGAATCTCAAATAACAATTTCTGATTAATGAAGGTGGCTCTCTTATTTTAATATTTTTGTGTTTTATCTTTTATACACTCTCTTGCGTCGATATTTATTTAGTTTACAAATTCTCTCGTTTCTTATGCTTGGGCATATAACTATTCTTGCTTTTACCTATTTATTTAGTATATTATCTTACTTACTATATATTACTTTACTTTTTATGCAGTACATAAAACTACATTACCAAAATTATTTTGTTAAATTTCGATATCTACAATTTTCTAATAATGTAATGGTTCGTGATTTTCGGCTTACTCTAGCTCACTCAATTTTTCGTAGTGGCGTGAAAAAAAAAATAAGAAGAGATAGAGAGAGATACAAATACCGTTAAAATTACACTATTTAGCTATTAAATCGTATATGTTTTAGGTCGACAAGAAATAAAACGGAAAATATTAAAGATTCTTAATCTGAGATAAGATAGTAACATAATAGGAAGTTTAATCCGTTGTTATTTAATGGTTATATTGATTTTCCGAGATTTACCTTACAAATATTTGATAGTTTCTCTTCTTATTTCTTTCTTTCTTTATGGGCACTGAAATTTGTCGGACTAAGAGCCTTAAGTAAACCTCCAGCCAATCTTTAAGCCTTTTTTTACGTCGAAACGGAAGGTCGATCCTTGAGAACGGATGAATGGGCAATAAATAAAAAGAGATTTTCTTATCATGCGTCAGAGTAAACAAAGGACGGCCGTTAAATGAAATCGCTCCCTGTCTACCGCCTCAGCTATGTCGGAGAATACTTGGGTGGCTCTCCTATTTTTTGCGCAGTTGCCCCGAATCGTCTGAGGAAGTTATTGCGAGATTAACAGGAAGATGGGTTGTCTGGATGTAGAGTATCTGTTCGGAGTAGGATGAGCTGATAGCGATTTTTCTTGAGCTATGGCATAACCTTGAAAAGCACGACTGAGCGCAAATGGAAAGCAGTGATTTTAAGCTGGGATGAATAAAGGTGGCAGGAAGGTCAAACGATCGAAATTTTCGAGGTCATGGTTTTAGTGGAATGTTTATAAAAACATTTATTTCAAAATTCTCAAAAGCCATATTATCATGTAAAACTCAGAAAAAAGAATCGTAATCCATCCTATTTATAAATACATTTTCAAATTTCTGATAAATCATTTGCTATTGTTTCGTATAGTTATGCTTGATGAAGGCCATCATTTTTTATGCTTACATGAAAGAAGTTATACTTAATATTAGTCTCCTAATGCGCTAAAATGTCAGTACTATAAACATGATTCGTAACATAATAAATGACATTTTCTCGTGGTCCTCAGTCGTAGCACTCGGGGATTTCTTCATAAATCATTGAAGTTTCAGAAATCTACTTTGTTCATGTGCGACGTTAAAATTCATTGTCCATTAGGATTGCATCTGTTATATTTTCAAAGAAAACCAAAAATATATTAAGGATTCTGTATCATATTTAAGTAAATTAAAAACGTCTCAACGATACAAGAAGAATAAAATCCAGGGAGGCGGCCGAGATGTTGTGGTAATTGAACTCTCTTATATATCTCTCTTCCTTCATTATGATACAAGAAGAAGTATTATGACTCCTTTCGAGATTGAATTCGGCAATAAATCGGAAAGTATTGTGTGGTAGAATACTTCCTTCAGTTCTATCAAGATTGTAATTCGTGCCTGATTCATAATTTCTATTGGGAAATTTCCGTATATCCGTCCGTGACTTGAAAAGGTTAATTGTAAGAATGATCTCAGAAGACTAAAATTAAAACGTCATTATTATTATTATCATTAAGTTAATAAGATTATAAAGTTATTATAAGATTTTTACTTGGCCTTAGAATACCGTACTTATTATGTATCCCTTAACGTGAAAGCAGTTATAACCCTATTTTAGTACCACCGCTCGACGAGAATGAAGGTGTAATATCAACAAATATATTCAATAATAATTAGGATAAAAATCCCGCGGTGAATTCTTCGCAAGAATGCTATCAATGATATCACCAATATAAAATAAATGCTGCAATAAACTACGTCCTCTTGCTGCTATCGATATTTTTTCATAGCCCTTATTTCATTTACAGTGAATTCTCGATCATCCGGCCTTACGTTGGCGGCCAACGCCAATTTTGCAGCTATGATGCTATTGTAGTCTTATTCCCTCTACTCCATGCGTCTTACGTGTGAGTGTGTGAAGTGCTTCTATCATAACGCAAAAATTCTGTTTTTTTTGTTTTTCAAAATACCGCGGAAAATATCGGCGAAGAGCAAAAACCATGCGCAGATATCGCAATCCCAAAATCACGTAATCGGCACACGGATAACCGGGAGTTTACCGTAGTCTGAGTGACTGAGTCTGAGTGATACATTTCATCGTGGTTTTCAGTACTTTCTACAGGAACTGGTACTAAATATTTTTCTCTTTTTATGAATATAAGATTAAGATATCATAGACTGACATATGCGCTTACTGAACGGGCTGGGTTATTTGTTAATTATTCTGTTCCTTTTCACTTATGGTGAGTGGTTCAACACCAGTTGTATGAGGGTAGGGTAGTGTTTCAGAGGGCAGGGCGCAAGGGGCGATGCCCAGTGAAGAAAAAAGGCAGAATTTACAAGTGGGCCTCTAACTTGGGCGTGCCGATTCCTTTGAAAGCGATGAGATGGCAGTTTTTCGACTGAGCCCGAGTTACGCCAGTAGGCATGCTATTCTCTCGCGCGCGGTCCGGCATAAATACCTGTGAATGCTGTCCTTTAATCCTTTCATCTCCACCTGATGTGCTGATCCCTACTTAGGCCTGCTTTCGTCTACACCCTATCCGGTTAATGCGTTTTGTCTGCATAATACTCCATTGAAGATCTCAGTTTAATTCTGGCTTTTTATTACCTGACAGGCGTCAAGAAAGAAGTCGTGGGTTGCCCCCCACCCATTAAGGCGAATAAGATGAAAATCATTTCATCTCAATTCAGGCGGAATCGTTTAAGCTACAATTACGTTACGATAGCTCATCTTAATTAACTGTTGCTGCGTACAATCTTGAATTGACGGTTGAAATAACCGGCTTTTATTTGCTGGAATATTTGAGGATGGGAAATCACTTTCGTTGATAAATTACTGAAAAAAATCGAAGATTGTTATAGTTAGTAGTAGTAGCATTATTGTTAAATGTGCTTAAATTGCTAATATCATTTCTCTCTCACCGGTAATCGAACCCGGGACCGTTTTCACCAAAGGCGAACACGCTACCTAATTGGATGGCCAGGGGCCCCGAATGTTAAGGTTAGGTTTCCTCTGAATAACCATAATTGTTTAAAGAAAAGCGTGATTCACTTGTTCAATTCTCTCCTCTCTTTACCTTATTCAGGAAATAAAATATTCTTCAGATAAACGTGATAAATAGTTCGCTTTCCCTGTTTAACTTCATATCACTCTTCGGACCAATTTTATAGCAGCGTATCCATTTTTCACGTTAATTCAATGGATCCATTCAGTTTCAAAATATTTTTTATCATGGTTATCAGGGAAACCCTGTGCTTCTTTCCAAGAGTTATACATTTTTTGCCCAAGTTTCCCGATTAATAGATCTAAATAGTTATGGATAGATAGAAAAATTTCCGAGACCGCAAGAAAGGCTTTCAGTATCAGTTCAAGCTATCAGTTGGTCGAAGGCAACATTTCATTCTTCATAGTTGGTAACATGAGCATCGATCATCTTTTCTGCTCCACAGGAAGAATTTTGGCATTTTATGTCATTTTTTGCTTCTTTTCGTGATAAATTTTTGTGAAATATTAAAATAATACACCGCGAGGGGAAAATTTTGCAGCTCGGGAAAGCATTTTTTTCAACCCTTTCAAAAGTTCTTGAAAAATCACTTCGCAGTCATAAAAAATGTAAAGTCATGATGAGAGTTGGCAGTTTCTCGGAAAAGTGGAAGGGAATAAATTACGTTCCATATTTCATGAAGGGTTAAAGCGTAAGTGACGGTAGTCGCTCCTTGATCTGTGACCCATTTCCAAGAAAGATACCCCATTTTGCGGATATTGCCTGCCGAAGGGATGAATAAATCGCAAGCTTTTTCCGTTCTTAGATATTGCCTTAAGTTACGTTACTGCCACACTAAGTAGACAGGGTCTGTTGGACGTTGGACGTCGGAAAATCCAATTTATATCACAAAGAGTCTCTTTGGTGGCTAATCTTGCGCTCATAGAAGTAGCCCTCCAGTAATTTCTCTGAAGAGGAATTAATGGAATAAATGGTTGAATATCTTATGCAAATTATTGGTTTATTTTGCCCTGTGTCACTCGTTAGAAATGTTATCAAATAAATTCTATAATCGTTATTCTAAACACACTGGTGCTTCGACTTACGAAACGCTCTACATACGAACTTTACGACGAAGGAACTTTTTTCTTAGACCATTTGACCTCTAGATACGAAATTAATTTCGAAAAAAGGAACCGATATAACGGCAAAATATAATAGAAAACTTCATCTCCAATGGCATACAAGATCCAAGAGAATAGAGATACAAGCTATTCTAGTTACGAAAACATGAATTAATTGGAACGAAAATTACTATTCTAGTAGTATAATCTACAAAATCGGCTTTAACTTCGTGGTAGTTTTCAATCCCGATGAGAAAATTTTCTAGTTTATACAATAGCTTATTTTAAGAAATCTTATTAGAATACTGTAAGGAAAATTGTACATCGTAATATTTTGTTGCACTAATGTTCTCATGAGTTATTGGTAGAAAAACTGTTTTAGATCACATTATATTGGCCCTTTGTTTAGCGAGGTTGGGCCCAAGCTGGCCTCTCTTCCATCTAACCTGTTTTAATTATTTCCAAAATGAATTTAAAAAAGGGAGTAGATAGTCATCGCAACCTAAGATTTAATAAGAAAAATCCCACGCTGTTAGCAAAATCCAAAGAGATGTGAGGTGAAAAAGTTTTATACTTACGACAGGGAAGAAAATATAAGCTTATCGTACATATTAATGGGTCAAGATAGATGCAGTCTTAAGCGTAGAATAAATATGTTTAGAGTTCCATGCGTCAATCCTCTTTTTTTCAATTCCTTCAGGGTTAACGGCGATAATACAATTTTCTATAGTTCATTTTAAATGAAATGTAATAGTAGAAAAGTGCCAACGGATATCTGGCTACCAAAAAAAAAATGTCTTTGATAGGTATAGCATCAGTACCGGGATTGTCGCTTTTCTTAAAATGCTTAGTTTTCTTTCTGTAAAATACTCTTATATTATTTTAGTTTGCTCATTCCGTACTTAATTGTAAAATTTTTGGGTTGAATAATAATTATTTAGCAGCTCCACTGTTTTAAAATCCTATAGTAGCTCGTGGTTTGGTATCCGACCTATGAGAGAGAATAATAAAATATCTTTGTGAACAATGAGAAGCCACAAGGAGCCACATATGTAGTGAATCGTATTGCTAAAAATAACGTCCTATGAGTTTAGTACCCCTTAGAAGGCCATGGCGAAACTTCATTCTGTGCGCATCTGCCCGTAGCGAATCCATGCTTTTCGTGCCCTTTTTACTCCAGTCTCCTTCCACTCCTTCCCTCGATCTCAATTTAGGAAATCCACGCACAGCTTCACTTTCCCTTTTCCTTCTTTGCTCTATGCCTAACCCTTTCCCATATAAAAACTCAATTTTACTCTCGAACTTTTTTGCTCGGCCCTTCCATTTTTCATTCTTGTTTTCGGAATATTTGTCTGGAATACATTTTTTCCCTTTCCGTTCTTCAACCACACAATCTCCCTATCTTTCGGCATCTGTTACGTATTTCTCTTCATGTGTTAAAATTTGGTTGTTCCTACTGGTACGCTATTTGTGGGTGGTTAATGTCTCTTTCTCCATAGCGTTATTTTGATTCTTTACTTTACTCATTCCTTTTCCTTCTTCTAAATTTCCACTATCCCACTTAGTTCCCTTTTTCTCTCTTCTGTCGGATTTATTGCATTTAATTTAAGTTTTCTCTGACATTGGTCAAATTTAAAAATTTCTCGATATTTCCTATCACGATTTTAATTTGATGAATTTTAATTTCGTTTATATTATTATAATTTGATTGCGTTCATTATCGCGTGTTATTATATATTATGTGATGTTTTTTAATTTAGGTGGAATTATGCTGCGATGTATTATTTTCCATTATTTCATATTTATTTTGATTGGGGCTATTGACTTATTCCGTTGACAGTATTTCATAGTCAATAGATCTAATATGACGTACATGATTACCATTATTTATAATTTTCGACTTTTGCTTGTTTTTTACCTCGCTGATTAATAGTCTATTCAGAAAAATCTCTTTTTATAATTTATTTTCCGCAGATTCTTTAAATTTTCTTATGATTAATTATATCAATGAAATTACGCTATATTTGAAAAATTAATCATTCACATCATATGTCATGAAAATAGTGGGGATATAAGGTTGATTTTAAAACATTTACATTTGGTAGTACTTGAAATGACGTGGATTGCGGTCTTGATGAGCCCATTTTAGTTCTGTTTCTTCAGTTGTTCGCTTTGCGTTTCTTTTCCGCCCTTTTTTCTCTCCGCTCTCATTTTGAATTCTCACTTTTTCCTTGCGAAAGAATGTTCACTTTGGCGGCGTCGTTTTTGCATTGTCTCATTTCGCCACTGTCGTTACCTGTTCAGCATTTCTCCATTTTCTCTTTGAACCATTTTCCCGTCTTTCCTTTGTAATCTCTTTCATGCTCCTACCAACCGTAACGCCTAAATACCTCTTGTGTCCTTTGCTAAAAAACTGTTTTCCTTTCCTTTAGTTCTTTAATGTGCTTCTTGTTCATACGTATGGCGCTGCAGTGAGCATTTCAAAATCCAGTTTGATTTTGTACAATTGGGTTGTTGTTATGAATCTCGTGTGATGATTAGAGAAGAATTAGAGGCAGTCTCACCGTGGATCGCATACTCAATTTTATGGTTCTCTTTCATAGAGGTTCCTCTTTCATTTTTCCCTCACGCTACACAATTTTAATTTTTCCTAATTTACCATTTTTACTGAAACGCTTTTTCTCTTTTGATTTTACCCATCTTCAAGCACGACTGCATTCAATTCTATTAATTTAAATTAGTTTCTTCGCGTAAATTTTATTTGAATAACTGAATCGTGTTTTTAACCATTTTAATGAGTCTACTAAATTTGCAGTAAAAAAACTTGTTACATTATCATTTTCCTTTCTTGGAACCAAACGTGCGATTTTACCGCTAATTATGTGTTATTTTACAGTTTTACGACTTTATGAAATCTTTCTAATGTCAATGATGAACCGTTAACATGCCCAATTTTCGGGTTTTAATAAGAATTCGTCCTTTTTGTCTCCTTCTCTACATCAATGGAATAATTTTCATGTCTTTTCTTTTCTATGGAAGAAAGCATGTATTTTATGTAATTTTGTCTTAATCTTGCTCGTGGCTATGATAATAGCTGCTGAGTTGTAAGTGATACTGAATAATGGCAATTATTTGGTCACTCATTGGTTCCTACGAAAAGTGTTGAAATTGATTCAATGAGACCTTTCACGTAGACTTGATAGTGATAGCTCCAGTGATAGCATTCTGGTAAGGAAAGCAAGGACAGACTACCTCATTTCTCATCTTGTGTAGTAATCTTCATTCCATCTTTAAAGCTATTTGTTGCTCATTGTCTGAGGTTGAGGATCCAACCAGCCTTCTGGTACTATTGCTGAAGAGACAATAAATTGCACTGCTTTTAGAGGAAAAGATTTTGTTTGACGTCAAGGCTCCATCTCTTAAACTTCTTCCTCTTTCTCTCTTTCATTTCGTTTCCTTTTCGCTCCTCTTAATTTTTACCCTTTTCCCTGCACACTGTTCGCCCTCATTGGCATTCTCAACATTCCCATCGTCTGCTCCCCTCAATTCCTTCCATTTTCTACTTTCTTCCGTTCTCTCGCCCATTTTACTTCTCTTTGTCCCTTTTCATCCCTTTGTCCTTTTTTCTTCGCCGTCTTTCTCTCCTTCCATCTGATTCCTTACATTTCTCTCGCGTTTCTTTCTCGATGTACATTCCTCTTGTCCGAATTCATTCCTTAATAGCAATTTCTAAAATTCTCTTTGTCTCCCTTTCCATGTTTCCCCATCAGCATGCAATAAAATGCTCGAAAAACTATATTTTCTATTTCTCCAAAATGTGAGGGAGCTACGATTGCGATGACGAATTTTAAACTACGAGAGACTGTATTTTTCTCCTAGTAATGTCATTCCATGTTCATGCTATTCGACCTTACTTTAGAAATTAAGTAAATCCCGTAAGTGTGTTCCCGCAGCTCTAAGTTAATGATTGAAATATTTTACCTTCAAAAGTAAATGAAAAATAAGTTTCTTTCTCAGTCTTGTTCGTAGTTGTATATGAACACATCTGAGTTACGGCGTATAATTGCATTCATTAGGACTGTCCTTGTTGAATGCTATAAAAAGTGGTATTAATGGGTCTACTTGGACGTTTATCACCCACAGCGTTACCACGGCCAGGATATCGAACCGGAAACAAACCGAACCCGAATGGAAATAAATAAAATTGTTTAACCAGAACCAAAACCGAAAACCTTCGGTGAAGAATATTGGTTCCCAACTATGCACGTTTTACTTAGAGTTAATAGGAGGAAAGTTTACTACCACTAATTTCTTAGTACTACAATAATCATGTTTGACAACGATTAGTGACTAACTATTACTAAGTTTTATTCTAAAGTTTAATGTTATGCAATGTAAGTAAATGATAAAAGTTAGAAATTTGGGTAACGCGTTGGACTTCGATAAAAGCTGTTTCGGGTTCGATTTCCGGTGTGGGTTCTTGTGGGAAATTTCCTTACCTGTCAAAGCACTTTTAAAATTACTTCTACTAAAAATAATAAAATGGACTTCCAAAAGGTTATGATGCTACAGTGGTCGGTGCGAAAATACCGGTTCGACGTTGGTAAAAGGAGCGAAACCTGCCGAAAACCTGCCAAAAGGAGCGGAACGGAACCGATATTTCTTTTTGTTTTCGTTGGATCAAAGCGAAAACCGGAACGAAAAATATAACGGTTCGATGCCCTAATTATGACGCTGCGCCGAACCAAAGTTATTACTCTTCGTCCTATCTAGTTGCCTTATTTCCTCTCCGAATGTTTTTGTTGCTTATAGTGGTGTGTATGATCGTATCGCCAACCCCCACCATTCAGGCTGTTTTGGATGTAGTTTCATTGTACTTCACTCATGTGAACGTTTGGAAAGGCAACTAGTGCCTCACCCTCCCTTCACCTTCTAGGCTCATTCAATAACCTTGTGGAAGTTAATGATGGAGGGTCGGAGCACAAACCTTCCTCCTTGCAGAATATTACACAGAGAGTACCGTATTCTTTCCGAGGCGTTTATTTTGCTCATTTGTTGACATCATTTGCTTGCGTAACAATACTTAAATTGACGATTTTATCAAACAATGACTTTGGAGAAGAAAGGAAGCAAAATTTTTGCAAGTGCAAACTCTCGATATTGCAGAACTTTTGTTGCAAATTCTCGAGTCGTTCAAAGTACTCAGAGGATACTTTTGTTCGCTAGGGATATAGTTCAAGATTTTTTTCCCGTATGAATGCTGATTTTTATTTCAAGACCAATGTATTATTCACATTGTAGACGGAAAACAAAAGACAGTAAGGATTTAACGTTTTAAATGCAACGATCTTGAGCTCTATGCGTTATTTAGAAATTGGGTTACGTTTTAAATTTTGAAATGCTTTGAGGAAACTGAATGGCGAGAATGAGGAGAAAAATATTTCTCTCTTCAAAATACCAATTGTATTACACTTTTGTGAACATAAGTATAAAACTTATGTTGACATTAAAACTGCTGTGAACTTGGAAATTCAGTAACGGAATTATTCTATTCGCCCGGAAGATATGCTAAAGATGTAATAGAGTCATTTTCTCTTCGAAATTTATTTACTTAAGGCTTTCGTTTTTTATAGAAATTATAGAAAAAAATATGCACCTGATTCTTGAACTAAATATTGTTTGTTACCTTCTAGAAATAATACTCTTTTCCAAACGTAAAATTCTACTAAATTCGCCTCCTCCGTCCTAGCAAGACCTTGGGGTAAGAAAGTCTGATGATGTAATTTCCCTCAAAAATGCAGATGGTGTATATACCGGATGTTTGCACATTATTTACCTGAGGCTGGCCTCTCTATAGGCAGAAAACGATCATAGAATAAAAATTTTGGTTGAAATACCTGATTGCTGACTTTGGAAGACATTTGTTTTCATGGGAACATTATTTAAGTGAAAAAATATAACAATGGTAGGCCGGCCTCGGTGGTAGGATGGTTAGTGTGCTCCTCCTAACACCAAGGTTATCTCGGGATAGGTTTGGATGTTTGTATTCGTTGATTGTGTCTGTGATCTTTCAATCCATCACAAAAATATAATTGGATGTCTCTGTTTTCTTAACATAAGTACTAATCATTATGATACTCGGAGTTGAACTTGCAAAAATTGTCTTGTGTGCTGGGACGCATGTTGTTGACTAATTGCCACCGTCATACGGTCTATTTCCTTAAATTTCTTAAAGATTATGATACAGAACTAGACTCAGGCCACAAAAAAAGAAAAACACGACGCTACCGATTTCAAGGTGGTCACCTTATCATCTGCCCTGTGGCCTGGCTTATTGTGGACAGTCTAGTTTCGCATCATAGTCTTTTTTTCGAAGATGTTTCGCCAAATATCGCTTCATATGTTTCTTTCTATTTCCTTAGTTGCCTATTTATCGTCACGTATAAATCGCGGGAAAATTAATTTTCGCTACGAATACTCCTGTCCTCTTTTCCCTTAATTTTTCTCGCATTATCTTATCGTACTTTATAACAGGATAGAAGTGTAATACCCTGCTCGTCGTCGGAGAACTTATTATCTCTGAATTTGTTGATCAAACTTAATACTTGTTTGATTTTACTTCTTCTAAGGAATCCCATTCCACTAAATTAAACATTTTGGCGGGACAAAGGGAGACTCCATTCTGTTTTGTCTAATCCTAGGGAATAATCGCGTCTCAATTCTTCTTTACTCTACATTTTCCTTCTCTGGCCGTTGATTTTTTCCACCCCATCCTCTCGTTTCTCCCTATGGAACGCATCCCTCTTCCTGGCAACCTGCCACCGTCCATTATTTCGGCGCCTCTGTTCCTTTCCTTTCTTCTCCCTGACATTATCGATGTTCTCTACTCTTCCCTCCTATTTCAGTCGTTTTATCCAAGCGATATTTTGGCTGAAGTTTCTTTTTTTCTATTTCGTTCGAGTGGTGTGCCCCTTTTCTGGCCAGCGGGAACAGGGAGCTTTAATTCTGGCAATTAGCAGCCGCCGTCGGAATTTTCGTCGAGAAGTCTTCGGAAATAAATAATTTTGGAGAGCACTACGGTCAAGAGTGCCGAATATTTTATTTACAATCTGAAGGTTTGTGGGGCAGGATTTTTCTAACACGGGCCAAGGTTTGTTTATTCGTTAATTACAGAAAGTCTTCCTTTTATCTTTAATGCGTAGTTCTATTTCTCTGGTAGATTTCTTAGAGAAGTGAAATTTACCGTTTAAATGAACATTTAGTTTTTCGATGAAGGATGTAAAACACAGTTAATTATTAACATCATACTTGAAAGATACCTAAAGACTAGGAACTCATTTCTAATCAGTATTTAAATAGATTTGCCTATTTTTTCTTCACAATTTAAATATTTTTAATGGCAATGTACGACCAAAAAAAATAACAGTGTAATAATGTACTTTTCGTTAAATAATTAATTTTGAAGCGAATTTTACAGTTATTGGGTTTCAAAATCCAATTGACGAAAGGCTGTTCTACTTCGTTCTCATCATCGTTCATTGCGGGATTCCTTCCGATATGTGGAATCCTTATTTTAATTAACTATCATTTTATTTCAATTGTAATGGTTCCAGCTCTTAGATAAGATTCGAGAAGACAGTTATCCTAGCTCTCTCGAATTTTTGTTGTCCTCAAAAATGTCTCTCCACATCTCCTCCGAAATCTGGATGTCGAATTTGATGATCGCCATAACTTGAAGACGCCAGTCTTTTGGCGTTTCATCTGCTTCTGAATCTCGGATAAGAATCGTCTATACGATGCGTTCCTTTCCAAACATCAACACTTGTGCACTTTCTTGCATTATGGAGATAATTTGGATTTCATGACTGACTGTTAAACCTTTCTAGTATAAGTTGCTATTCAGTTAGTTCCATTGTTTTTGAGGTTTGAAACTCTTCAAAAGCTGTCTCGTAGGAGGATTGTTCTTTCCCGCTGGGACCAAATTCTAGAAGCAATGGAAAGAGCGGATTAACCGACCATACCTAAAATTACCCGTTAACTGATACGTACATACTTATGTGTAAATTTCTGTGAGGATACCAAATATTTATGATTACTTTCTTTGAGCATTAAGTTACCATGTTGAATTCGAACATGACATGTGTGTCCTACCCTTGGTCCGCGGACGATTTTGGCATCGTAACCAATTCTGTACGTCTCGATAGAGTCCTTTTCTGATAGTATGTACTACGAATTTTCCTAAGCTAACTCAAGGTAACCAAATGGAGGAAAGAAAATATTGTTTGAAATCCACTGTTAAAGAGAATTCCGATATCCACTTCTCATCGCAAGGTAATATATTATATTTACCGGCCGCTGCGGTGGAGTGGTAGCGTACTAGCGATCCAACTTTAAGGTCCCGGGTGCGAATCACGGCTATTCGGATTTCCCCAGTTACAGAACGGTTGTTTATGCTTCTAAAAAATAATAATTATTGAACTGGGCGCCACTGGGTTTATCTCCCTGTTTTCAGCAAAGAAGTTGTTGTTATTATTAATATTATTATTATCATCATCATAATTATTATTACTATTATTAGAAATATAAAACTGTTTTCGAAGTATCATAATTAAAGGAAATAAACATAGGTGCTTCTATATCTCACAAAAGATTTTAGATAGTACAAATTTTATATAATTTGTATAAGGCGCTATTCTTGTCTCTTGATGGCGTCTTACCACAAAGCCTCGAGAAAGTACAACGGAAAGCGATACGTTTTGTTAAGAAGTGCTACGATAAAAAAGCAAGCGTTACCAAAATTCTGTCAGATGCAGGTTGGGAATCCTTAAAAGATAGGAGACTTGAAGCTAGATTGCGATTGCTCGATACATTTAGGGAAAGTACATTTGCGGAAGATATAGTAGATATTATGAGACCTCCCTGCTACCTTGGACGATCCGACAATGAGCGCAAAATAGAGAAATAGATGCTAGGACGAGTCGTTTTAAGAATTCATTCTTTCCGCGAACTATACATGATAATAATAGACTAAAAAAATAGTCCGAACGCCTGGTGTTTTCACCCCCTGCCACACGCCGTAAGGCGGCTTGCAGGGTATTTATTTAGATGTAGAAGCCAAGTCCCCAACTCTGAATCGAATCATTTCGGGCCGTGAAGTCTTCATAGTGGTAATGCTGCCCGGTGGACAACGGTGGCTTGGACAACTCTCATCTAGACAATGCACTAAACCTCTTCAAAATTTACGCTTGAGAAATGCTCAAATCACCCATCATCGCGCTTTACTAACTCCTGAAAAGTACTCGTTTTTAAGCTTCCCTGAAAGATTTGCAGGGTTTAGGAAAAGAGCGAACGCCTTATACGGGACTAAAGGTATAATCAGGCCATTTTGATGGCGCCACCGAACTGTTTCTTAATATCTTGGATCATCGTTAAACAAAGTCGTCTTTCCGCATGTGTTGCTCCTTTGAACGACAAACGTCAGAATCTCTCCACTGTCGCATTCACATCAGTAATCTGAAGATTGATTGCTTTCTCCCCATTGAAAATCACAAAGGATTCTCCTCTTTGGAATATCACGCCCCCTCGTTGCGGTGCACCCACGCAAAAGGCTGTCATCCCCACCCCTTATCTCCCTCATCCAGATGTTAGTGCCATTTTCCTCCTCCATTCCCTCACCCTTTTACTTAATCCATTAAAAAGATTTCCTACCGACGTCCCCAGTAGAGTATTTGAGTCATTGCTCCCTCGGGAACTTAACCCTTGATTCCAGAAAACCTATTTATCCTTTTCTCTGGCTTATGCCCCTTTTCCGAACCTTCTCTTTCTTTCTCGCGTTATTCCGCCTCCCTTATTTCTACTTTCTCCTCATCCATTTATCAACTCCCTCTCCGTGCCTTTCCAAATGGACCAAGCGGGGTGGGAAGGTTGGCTGGCGAGAATCGATACTAATATCCCCTCGTTTCTGGCGTTTTTGCTCGTTTCTCAATCTACTGCTCTGTTTTCTTGACTTTTCTCCACTCTCCCGTGAGAACGTCTCGAGTGGTTTTCGTCTCATTCGTGTCCCTTCGTTTTGGCTTTCGTATTATTACTTTAGTCATCTGATTTCTCCGCTGTAAATGATGTTTTCTTTTCGTAAGCTTTTGTATCGGCGCCTTTTGTTTTCCATGTTCCTATCTATGCCGTGTTTACTTTTCCGTAAGTTCGTGGATTACTAATTTATGTAAGTTTAGTTTTCGAATTTTGCAAACAATTTTGTCGCTGTTAATTCACGTCACGAGGTTTGGCGTACGTCTTATGATTAAGTTTGAGAGTGGAAGATCATCATTAGTAATAGTAATTTGTAAAAGTTCTTCAACATCTAAGGTCATTTCGCATGTGAGCCCCCAGCGGGAAACGATCCCGGAACCGCTTTCAACGAAGTTGAGCGCGATGGCTATCCGGAGGCCAACGATCATCATTATCAATATTAACTTCTTGCAGAGGATATTACCTTATGTTTCTGATCTCTAAGCCTTTAATAACAGGAGCTTATACTACATACAAAGGTTTTTCCCCTCCTCTTGTGTGTTGGTGATGTTTTTTGCCCTGAAGTGGATACTTTCAAGTAATAAATGTCTGTTGGCCATACTTAGTGGAACGCCATTTGATAAATTCAACAATGAAATTCGCAATTTGCACCAAATGTTTGTATTGCCTTTACATCCATCAACCGGTCATGATGTAAACTTGGAAAATTACGAAGACCTTTTTAATAATTTTATCATAAATATATTAATAAGTTTTTATTCAAAAACTTTCGTGATCTTTCTTGCTGTATTTCTGTACTTTTTTATCTCCATGTATGGAATGAAGAGAGAATATTAAAGATTATCGGTTGTATGGCAGAGAAGACCTAATAGTCTCAATCTAGCCCTATGAAAGAAGGTATTTGTTTTATTTTTTTAATATTAGTCAGCTTAGTATTGTTTTTATAGGTTATTATTACTTTTCCCAGTAACATTTACTCATCCCAAGTATAAACGGAGACGAAATAAATCTCACGTAACCGAGACTCGATCTACCATATATGGTCTACCAACTGCCGGTTGATTTCTATATCCATTGAGTTATCCGGACAAAACATATGCTCTGATTTGAGTCCCGGTCCCGTTAGACTTCTTTATGTCCGTTTCTCCTTGCACCACTTTTTCCTAGTTACACGCTATTACGAGTAAAATTACCTCAAATCCTTTTTCTGGTAACATTCGCTCTCTTTGCTACCAATATCTTACAATGCTTCTAAAAGCTGTATCGTCATTTTGTATTTTGAAATTCTCTTATTTCGTATTTCTCCTGTCTTCTCTTCAAGTATGTATTTTCTTAACTTCGGAGAGCTCCCAAAAATCTGATCCCAAGAACAGAAAGTGCTCCCGAATTACATTAACCTCTCACTTTTATTCATCTATAAATATTATTTTGCCTTCTCTCGAATTTGGATGGCCTTGGTCGGTTCTTCCGCTTCGTCGAAACATTAATATTATCGCAGTTATATCGATGATTGCTTTTCCTCAATAGAAAATACGATTCTTCGAACAGGATCAGGATTTATTTTTATGCTTAAAAATATTTTTTTTTTAACCTTTCTTGATGCTTTTATTGTATGATTAAGGATGCTTTCCTGTTGATGTGGTCGTATTAGTAATTCCGAGAACCGGAGATTTGCATAAAGACGGAATTCTCCGGCGAAGTTCTCAGAAACTTGGGGAAGGGATTGGTTCTCCAAGAGAATAATCGGAAATTCAAATTCGAGTCTTGTGAAATTTGGCAAATGAGTGGTTCTTTTGGGCTTTGAAATAAAATAATGTGTATAACTATGGCAGTTACTATCGTCGATTTGCCCAGTCACTTATTCAGCTCAAATAAGTTTCTAAAAGCGCTCTATCTTATCCTGAACAGAACATACAAATAAATATATCAAATGTGATTGATACCTCTGAGAATCGACATCGTAAAATCATCTCACAGAATAGTCATAATTCTGAATTTCAATTTAACATGTATTCTTTCCCTAGATGACGGATACTGATACCATACTTACCCAGTGATGCTACTTTTCAATTTTTAGCAAATTTATTGTACTAGAGTGGTTATTTTTCTTCTATTACGCCTCGTGTCTAGTAAGTCTAGATTCTTATGTTTTTCTGTTTTGCCATGAGGTTGTAATATCCCAACAAATATTGGTTTGTAATCCAAGGTCGTCATTTGTCAGTTTTCTTATAAGAAAGAATGACAAATTTGACCTTAGGATGAGTTATTCCTCTCTCATATCATTTTCTCTTCCGCGGATGTTTTTCTAAATTTGTTCTCACCCCTTTAGCTGAAGGAAGTGCGCCTGAAACGAGGGAAGCATACTTCCCTTTTGGAAAATAATGAAGCGATTCGCAGAATCCCTTCTTTTTTTTAATAAGCGACCCGTAATACTTAATCCTTTCGATCTTCGCATCCAGAAGAAAAAGGAGCCTATTTCTTTGCTCGTTTTTCCTTCCTCTTAACGTCGTGTTTCCATTTCCTCGCCTTATTGCCGGGACGCTCGTTTACGGTGCCTAATGCCCCATCCCGGTCTCTTTACGCTCATTCTCTCCCTTTTCCTTGTGAGTATGAAGTCAGATAGCTCTCTCTTTTATCGCAATTCCACCTTTTAGGTTAAAGGTTTTTTATAACAGGGGAAGACCGCGGAGAGGAATTGTCACAGGTACTTAAAAACCCCTAGGTTCAAAGGTTTTTTAACGCAGGTCCAGTGGTCGAAAATAAATGGAATGGGTCATCATTGGTAGATTCATCCCCGTTAATTTACAGAAAGGATGCCAAATATTTTTGCTCCAAAGTTACTTTTTTAGTGGAAAGACCTTGAGATTTACACGTGTCGGCGTTAAAATTGAATAATTGAACTTCATTGCTTTTCAGTGTGATTTGTTTTGAGGGTAGCCGTGGATTCATCAAATTGTTTGAACTTATATGATACGAAATTTCTGATAATGAGCCAAGGACGGATCGAGAAACTTGCCTAATGCTGGGTGGTTTAAGATCATTTCCTTATGAAATTATCGCCAGTTAACGTTTAAAATGTAATTTTATCGTGATAATGGCAGCAGACGTTTAATAATCGTGGAGAAACTTCATAATCGGATTCTAATTCAAATTCCTCGTCCTATTCTAGGGATATTACTATTAAAGTAATCAAGGAGGGTGGTCGCTCCTTTCCCCTTTGGATCCGCCGATATAATGAGTAATAATTTTGCTTACGGTTGAAAGGTTTGGGCTGCTTTGGTTTGTACCTATAGAAATGATTGATGTACATGTAGAGGTAGAATGGCTAAGATGATGTTTGACGAAGTTTTGAATGGATAGATATCGGTAGATTGGAGAAAAGGTGGTCGTTTGTAATGAGTGATATTCTAAAGGGAAGAAACATATCGTAACATAGAGTATATCAGAAAATGTTGCAAAAGATGTGTGGAAGTATCTGAAGCGGAAGATATTCGCAAACCTAAGAAATAAAGGAGTGTTGTGAGATAACTAGGTCGGTAGCGTTCTCACACCGAAAGGGTACAACTTTTTTTTATGTTTGTAAGTGCCTCTGAATGTGGGGGAAAAGAAGACCGATCGAGGGGTTGGGTACCCCGTGTTATGGACGGAACCTTTCAATAGCGTTTCATTCCCGAACAACGGCAGTTACAAAGTCAAGATGTCTCTACGTTAGGGGACCTCTCCCTGGGATACCCATACATTTTTTACCATCCTTTGGGTACAAAGGTTGATTAAGGGGTAAGGTGAATAAATAGTAAATAAGGATATCATGGTACCAAGGTATTCGAGTTGTAGTGTCGGTACCACCTCTCTGATATTTCATATAGGTGCTGTTCAGCAACATTTCCATGCTATTCCATTTTGGTACGCTGGTTAACTTTAAAATTTCTTCTCATTATGAAGACTTGGATGTATGGGATATCTTGCTTTAAAGTCGGAGTAGTTACGAAATCCAAAGGGATTGGGAGCCCCTGCTCTACGGAGTCCTTATCTTAAAGCCTCGATTGAGCATTCGACGGTTCAAATAAAAATTCTATTGGGACGATTCCGTCGTGAGATTTTGGGTCGAAATCGGATAAAGGCTCTTTATGCTGTCTTTCTCTTTTCCGAGAACGGAGCACGTACTTATTAGGCCATGCTCGTTCCGTAATTAGTTTAAGTAATTTGTGTGCGAAATCCGAAGGCAATACGTGCTTGCGAGCGAAGCTGATCGCATCAGACGAAGCCTTAATGTACGGAAACTCGGAGAACAGAGGTTTTTATTCGGGTTTTGTGAGAACTTTCCGCGATGATTGTCAGTGGAGGGTAATGAAATTATCTTCAATTACCTTAAATGTGCTATACAACGATTCATCTCTAATTTGCTAAAACACTTATTCAGTCCTTGTGGCCCTGTAAATATGCCAACAAAACAGAACCACGAGAGGTATCGCTTTAAATTATGAAGACATTTTATAGATTTTCTAATTATTGTGATACATTTTCAACGAAATTGTACAGTTAGAATTCTGCTATTTTCTAAGAAAACAACATTTCTGTGATTTTTCTAAGCATGGTAAAAATCGGCGATCATTCAACTCCCGCCTCTATCTGTATTTCCTATTTCGTCTTAATTATAGAAGATCACTTGGTCGTAATTTTTATTCTATTCCTTCAATGTTTACATGGACAGCACGCAACAGTATCCTTAAATAACAGTAGTCTTTGCAGCAAAGAAAACTGTTGTTGTTGCTATAATCTTGTTACTGGGTGTGTCCTGTTAGGACTGTTATTATCTTAATTTTTTTCTCATATTAAAATATCCCCTTAATAACGCAGAATTAATTTTTGATAGTAACTAATAAATGGCTATCGAAAATATATTTTTCTATCAATTTATTTTAGGTTGTAAACGTCAATACGTATACAAACCGCTAAGTCGTGGAAAGAGGGACCTGTATCTGTACATATATCCCCTCTCCATTACGTCCCGTCACTGGTTGCCATTCTGCTTTTAGACTAGATTATTAATAATCGTGAGAGAATCATCGCGTCTTCCAAACTACACAACTTCCGTCAGTTTCCTTAATTCTACCTTATTCCTCTCTGGAGCCTGCTGGATCTTTTTCACGCGCTTTTTTTCCCTATTTTCGTCTTCTACATCTATCATCCCACCTTATCTGCAGCTCCGTTTCCAGTTCCAGATCCACGTTCGTTTCCTCTCATATATCTTTCCCTTGCTCTCCCAAGTGCCTTTCCTTCACTCAACTCTGCATATTCTGCTTCTTCTCTCAAATTTGTTTCCTTCCTCACACCATCCCCGCCATTTCCCTTCGCGCTCTCCATTTTCTTCTCAATTCCATATTCAGGAAATCCTTCTTCATCTCTGCCTTTCGGAACACGTAAATCTTTGAATCTCCAGAAGTGTTTTCCTTTCCGCATTTCCCTTTCATTTCGGTACCCTCCTAGGCAGGTTTTTGAATTGCCGCGAGACATATGCGATGTATTCTGATTCTGCTGAAATTCTGTCACGAAACCTCTTTATATATGCAATTCGATTCATTAATAAAGATCTCCCTGACTTCGCGCCAAAAGGCCGGACGAAGTCTATGCTCTACGAAGAATATTCGTGCTGTTTTGTAGAATATGGAGCTTGGAAATGGGTGAAAATCTGTTCTTGTGTTTCTCAGACGATTCAGCATGTTTTTGTGATCGCCTATCGTAACCGCGCTATTGTTTTGCGTTAGAGATATGTTTTAATAATCTGCAGATGAGGATCACCTAAGAAATAAGGTATCTTTTCAATTTGTAACCTGAAGCACAGGCTTTCTTAGTGAATGCGTCGACATTGAAGTAATTAAATCTAGTGCACATTTAAGGAATACAAATACCCGAGATCTTTTTCAAGGAACCTCACTAAAGCCTAAAATGTTCCTTTACTTCTTGAAATCAATATCGAAAGCCGTGGAAACAAATATTCACCCTAAAGAGTCTGGGAAGTAGTGGGTATGGGCCTGCTTATTAAAATATCGTGAAAGTACTTTCTGTAGTATCTGTAAAAATTCAGTTGGTTCACTATCTAAAGAGAAGAAATTTGAGCAGGGTTTAAAGCTTATTTTCAATTAACTGATTCAGTACATTTGAAATTAATCGATTTTATCCCAATTTATTGCGGAAAATTGACTCTAAAATCCGTTTTTTTGGCAAATATCTTGGATAGCAATTCAGACCGCTTCCGAATGGAATGAAGACTAATATCAAATTAGAAAAATAGTAATTTTTGTCATCTATTAGTTTTGGATTTACTTTATGCTTCGAATAATAAATATAGAGTAAATATTTAACCACAGTCACGTATTTGAATTTATTTACTTATATTAATTTACGTATATTATGACTTATATTTACTTATACCTGTACTTTAGTACTTATATTCAATGGAATAGTTAATTGTCCTTAGTAATTTTTAAATACATCCTCAAATTCATTCAGTTAATTTCGATTGGTAATTACATTGCTTTAAATGTGTTTTAACTTCTATAAAATGGCGTGACGGAGGTTCCCTTAGTTCACTCCTACTTCATATTTTATCGTCTATTTATATCATCATGGCTAATCTATTTTTCCATTTATCTTCTCTTATTATTTCTAAGGAGTGGGGAAGTGGAACTTCTTCCAAGTCAACCACGCCTACTGCTATCATTTCGTAGTAGATTTTGCCATCAACTTGTTTAAATCCTCCGAATCTCCTTCCAATTCGCGATTGACCAATTGCTATCCATTTACAAATCCTCCCACTGGGTCACGAAAAAGGCTTTCTTTTATTCGCTCGACCTTTTCTCTCAAATTATATTTTTTCTTTATCTATTCGTTTGATTTCCTTTTTCAGCTTATCCCAATCTCTCAGCGCTTTACCGGAAAGAATCTCAATTTACGATCCTTTCAAAACTGCCCCGTAAATAAATCTTTCAAAGTTACCCACTCGAAAACTTGTTGAAACCTAGGTGCGGGGATGGGAGTTGCGACAGTGCTCTATTTTAGAGCCACTCTTTCGATTTCAACGACTTGTTTTGTTTGAGAAACAGAGGTTTTATTCGGTCGTAGAAATAAAGTGGCTGAGCTATTTATTCCTTGTAACGATTCCAATGAAATCTGTGGTAATCGCTATGTCAGTACGTTGCCTAGTTATTCACTGCGTGTAAGCCTCGATGCTTACATATTACAATAGGGTTAAATAACGAATGGATTCAAACAAATCTAATGCTGTGTGATTAAACTACGAATGTCTTTTAAAGTAGCCAGATTCTCATCTGCGCGGTGAACAAGGAAATTATTCTGCCGTTTTCCCTGAAATTTTAGATAAGGATGAATAACGAATCGAATCCATCCTTACTGTGCATTTTCTTGGTTATGATCAATTAGATACGTCATTTTCTCTATCAGTAACTGTTTGTAGCAAATTAGAGTTCTCTTTGAGTATAATTTCTGAATTTAGAGCTCGACTATCTTCACGTGAAGCATTTTTGTGTATCTGCTGAAGTGAATCGTGAAAAGGTATCGAAAATAAAATAGTTAGTGTTGACTATTTGTTGCAAGTCATCGGTTTCTTTTTGAATTCATATCGATAGCTTTTGAAATGCCATCGATAAATCCTAAAGAAAGGATATATGTTTTGTAACAACGTTTGCAACAGTTTAATAATCGTTACTCATATACTTTAGGACGCAGGGTCGGAAGCAAATGCTAAATATACTTCAGTAATTCAGAGAAAGTACCTTCATAGAAGATGTAGCCGATATTACGCGTCTTCCCTGTCTCATAGGCCTTTCTGATATTGCGAGGAAGATTCTTCGCGAACGATACACAAATGTAACAGATTGGGGAAGTTAAGTCATGTAATCCCTGCCACAAGCCGAAATGCAGCTTGCTGGGTACATATATGGATGTAGATAAAAAAATATTCGTAGCAATTGTTTTATCGAACCTTAATATTTTTCACATATTGCCCATATACATTTTCTAGCCATTTTCATAACTTATGAGATCGTCGGATGATGAAGGTGACAAACAGTTAGAGCTGAAGTAGCATTTCGAAAAAAATCAATAAAATACAGAATGCATATTTTAACATCAAAATGCTTGAATCTCAGCTCTGGGATATCTATATCTCTCTTCTCGTGACTTTTTCCTTAACAGAGCCTGTTATATTTTGATCGAAAGTCCTCTTTGTAGCTATTCTTCTTATCTAGAACAGCTATTATCTAGGAACCTTCAGAAACGAGTCCAGTCCTGAGGTAAAATTCAGCGTTGTCTTCATTCTAGACTTCCTGGACTCACACATCGGCAATTTTGGTGCCGCTGATTGTTAAGTTATGCAGTATGTATTGTATTTGCAGTCATTTGTATCATAGGTGGTTACCTCACTTGCTGCCTGAAGCCACCCGGTCTTGAAACATCTTTGAACTGAATCCTCCTTGCTGTGGACGTCTGTTAAGCTTCCCTTTATCAGATTGTACAAGACTATTCTCCTTCCGAAACAGAATCTACCTAACGTGTTTGTTTAATGATTCCTCATAATAACAAATTAACCTCGTTTTCCAGGTTAGCGCGACAAGTGAGGGTTGCCCATAATTGAAGCAACGCCACGCGGGTGTTGCAACACCATTAGGGCTAACAAACGAGAGTTGAAATGGGTGCGTCACCTGCCCTGGTTAACCAAGAATCCTTTCGCTGTCTTATGATTCTTACCTTTCATTTCTACTTCCCTCCCTCACCTTGAGTGATATAACATCACTTTTGGGGAATTTCGTGACCGCCGCAGAGCACTTTCGATATGACCCGAATTTCCTCCCCTCTTTTTCATATATTTACCCGTGGCATCAACGGGCTAAGGATAGCCGCCTTCGCATTCCTTGTTTATGGCGTAGAATGAGGGATGTAGGTGAATTTGGCTTGGCAAAGAGCTTCATTCCGGCAACTCGCTCTTAAAGTTTATCCCTTCCTTATTGCGCCGATGCAGTGTTTTCTGGGAGCACTCTGAGATTTTATGTGAGGATAGATATGATACGAGGTGTCGGGTATAAGAGGGTTTTGCCGTATTTCACAGAAAGGGTCAACGTCTTTAATATACCACTACAACCACCGTCTAAAGTCGAAGACTTGGTTAAAATCATGTTGATTGAAATAATGGGAAAGTTCTTATAAGAGGTCGCAGATAAGTCGCATCCAGTCCAGGAGCTGTAATTCTTAATTTTATAAAATTTTTGGCAAGGCTTTTCAGTCTTGGGTATGATTAGCAAAAAGCAAGGGTTTACCAAAATTGGCGCTATAAGATGCGGATTTTGCTATAAAGTTAGAAACGTTCCTGTTGAAGTATTGAAAAAAACGAGAAAGAGAAAAATGCGAATAATTGAAAAATGTGATCAATTAAAAATATGGAGAAATAAAAACTAAGAATAAGTAAAAAGTTTGGAAAAATATGAAAAAACGTATAAATATGAGCAAATAAAATATGTGGAAAATTAAAAATATTAATCTTGAAAGCAATGGTATCCTTTCATGATTCACTAATCACCAACAGTTGGTTGTTTCTTCGAGGTATTTACTTTAGCGCCTGCTCGGAATTCGAAAAAAAAACTCTTAACGAGCTGGTTAATTGGGTTATTACGAAGTGATTATCCTTACGAAAGAAACCAGTTAGCTCTTCATTTAAAAAGGCACTCTGTAGGTAGAAGTCAAGCAAAGCAATTAAGAAGACATTTCTAGTTTTTATTTTCATATTTAATTGATTGAAAGTTTTTTCCAAGCAAAGTATGAAATATTACGTTTAATATTTCGGTTCCGAAGGGAAATATATATATGTACTCTGAAATTCGAATGTTCGATCACATGATGTGTACTTTAGTGTTGGAATAATTATTTCGAAGTATCATATTCATAAAGATAAACCGCGAACAATTGAAATGTTAAAAGTAAAACTTAATCAAAAGTAGTCAAAGAAGATTGTGTTGGAAGACTTTCTTTACAAAAAATTCCATATCTTATCGTATTTTAAGACAGCATTTATGGAAATCTCCATTTTAGTGTCTTTCAGTACGATTATTTTATTAATTCTTGAATGAGGATGTGATAACCTTAACTCAGGATTGTAATGGCGAAGTACTTCTGTACTGAAAAGCAAAGAAACATAATAATAAGTAAAGAGCTCGTACCAAAAAGCAACGAGCTTCAGTTTATGTACCTGCCATTCCATAATTGACTTTTCATGGAAGGAAAAGAATTTAACATTCTCTTTTGTATCCAACACTACAGGCAACTCGAATAACCTTTAAGCTAATGAAGATAAAAGGTTCAAGAACCAAGGTTTGCTATGTTTTCAAACATTTTGTGTAATTTATCGAGGTCAAACTTCTGTCAAGACTGCAAATTATGGATGGATAGGTGACCTTGAGTCATAAGAGACGATGGTAAATTGAATGTAAGTTTATTTTGCTGACCCTGTCTATTCTTTGAAACTTCGCTCTGATAATCTCCTCGGTTAATGGTCGCCATTTAGTGTTTTGCTGAATTTATTTTGTTTCTTTTCTGTGACAGCTAATAGTTCCTTAGAAATATATGCACATGATTGCATAAAATCATTTAATGAATATTCAACAGCATTTCAGGTGAAAATATAAAATTCCGTTTTGCTTACTTCCGAATGCATTACTGTTTAAAATACATACTGAAGCATTGTTTTGAGCCGTATATTTTTTCCATTCCGTGTAAAAGAGAGTATTTGGGTCACCTAAGTCGCGGCTTTCGCGGGTAAAGCTTTGTAACATTTAAAGGAATTTTGGTTCATTACCTTAGAAAGAATTGCTTTATGGCATTATGCGCAAATTTCCTCGGAGTAAATCTAAACATTTTCTCGTGAAATATTACTATCGCAAGAAAATAAATTACGCAAATAAGAATTTCATCCGAGACTGCATGAAGTGAGGCGAAGGCTAAACTCTCATTCTGGACGCTTTATTTTTTACGTTATGGGTTCTGCTAATAAATATAATGTTGCATCAAGATAAGATTGACCTTTTAACACTTCCTTCGGCATTCATAAGTATTTGCAGCCGATATTTCCTTTTCTCGCTTTTTATTCATCTCAAAGTATCTTAATTATCATCGTACTCGGAGGTGTAAAGCATTCATGTCTTCTTTTAAATCCTAATAATGCATATTGAAGAATAAGTTATGTAATTGATAATCTCCTCTTATTACTTTCGTCCACGTTTTTGAAGGAGTGTTTTTCCTTTTACTTATTTTACATATTGTCTTTTTTTCTCTTTTATTTTCTTGGTATTCACAATATTACAAAAATATTTCACTTAATCAGCCTTGCTCTTTTCTCTTTACTAGGCAAGTTTCTCCTTTCTCTTACTTTTTCTTATGCTTTATTTGACTACGATTTCTTCTTTCTTTACTTCTAAAGCACTCATTTTCTTCTCGTACGTTTTGTTATTAATGAATATAGAAGGACGACATGTTTGTTTTCACTTCACAGATAAATCGATTTTGCGTCAACTTTGTCATCGCTCTTCTTCGTATCAATTTCAAAGATAATATCTGTATTTAAATGAAAGTGAACACTTAGTACTTTTCCACACAAATTTATTCAATTGCGACCGGTTTCGTAAAGTAACTTACATCTTCTGGCAAAGTACTAAGTGTTCACTTTCATTTGCATCATGGCTTTCCACGAAGTCACGCCTAACAATATTGAATTCATCTGTATTTAAATTTATTGCGAATTGTTGTGCGGAGTTTTCCATTCACGTCTGATGAGGATATCAGGGAAATTGAATATTTTAATTTTGGTACGGAAATCTTTTAAATTTCAATGTCAGATTTTAGCATAAGAGTACTTTTGAAAACAGTATCAAATGAACATAAACATAATTCAGCTTATCGTAGAAAATGATGGTCGTTGTGAAATAGTGCCGCCAATCAAAATTAACGTCATAAGGTGATAGAAAACCGGCGTGATTCCGTCCCCTCAATCACGGATTACAACCTGTTGCAGAGCACCACAGTTTAATCTCTTTTCATCAGCTTAGTAGTCGCTTTTAATTTTTTATTGTCCATGTAACCTAGCGGAAGTCTATTTTCCAGCCAAAATTACCTCTGATAAAGGGAAAGTGAATAGCTCCTCCATTTGTCTCGTTTCTGACTCAGTTTCATTTGATTAATAGTAACATCGGTTTTAAAAATTTGATTTGCGGTTTGAATTCTGTTTGATATAGCTTTATGTAACTTAAGTAAGTATCGGCGTGGTCAACACCCGACTGTAATAATAACTGCTACCTATCAATTTTGTTTTTAACTCACGATCTTTCTCTTGGTTGATGCTCTCGTACATCGTCTACATTTTATTATTTCTCTGCATATTCTATCATATCCACAAATCCTTCCCGTCTTTTATCAACTCTACCAACCAATCCAACTCCCCAACTCTACCAACTCTGTTCAAATTAGTTTTCTTTCGAAATTTTCCAACATTGGCGACGGGGTGGATGGAAGAGGAGATTTCTTAATCTCAATCTCTTTCTAGTGAATACGTTAGTTATTAAATAGTTGCAGAAAGGATTATTGCTAACCGTCTTTCTTTTGATCCTCTAGGAACTCCACACTTCCTTCTTATAGTGGGTTTTCATATCCGTCCATAGGAATCTGTCGACAAATGGTTGTAATTAAGAAACGAAATAAAATATCCCCAGCGAGTTTCATAGTCAGCGAAAATATTATAATAGCTTCTTTTAGTTCAAATCTAATATCATAAAATATGAATATTTTTTGCTGCCGTAAAATAAATCAGTACCCGTACTTAAAATCGTTACAGTTGCTATGGTGTGGAAAACCATATTCGTTGTCAGTTGTACTAAAATGGGTAATTTGGATCATAGAGCAAATGTAAGTATTCTGGTATTAAGGAAGCGAAAATTCTGTAGCCTAGATACTAACCTATGTTGTATTATTCCTAATCTAAACTATTTAAAGACTTAATAATTGTAATTATAGCGATGATATTTTGGGATAATCTTAGATTTTTAGTGTAGAAGCCATTGGCAGTAAATCTATGCAATTGACAGTAAATTATTTCGCGATTGGCTGGTGATTTTTAACCTGAACATTATTTTCAGTTTATATTCAAGCTCATTTTAACATTAGATATAAGCGAATCTAATCAGGTAGCTAAATATTTATGGGGCAAAAATTGATTCCTACGACAAAAATGGTAAATTAAAGAAAGGGATTTGTAAAAAAGTTGTACAATGATATTTGGTAACCATATTGTGTGTAATGGTTATGAAAGTATTAACATTTATGAGAGACTTCGTTCGTAATCTAAATCGAAAATAAAATCAAAATATTGGATAGCCAATATGTTCTTGCATTGCGCGGCATTCAAGCTATTTGGTAACATATTATATTTATATCTTTAGATCTACATTTCAGTCATTCCTATAATGTCATGAAATGAAATCAGAAGCAAGTGACCTCATGTCCTCCATTTCTCGCCCCCGTCCAAATAAGAAATTCAGAAGGCGAAGCAGATTCAGCGCCATAAGGCCTCCATTTCCCTCTTTATGGTTCTCTGCCTCCATTCCAACGTAACTACCCAATTTCACAGATCCGTAGGCGCCGAGACGAATAGATTTCTATACACGCGTTCCCAGAAGCACATTCACTCGCGGATGTGAATTATTTGGATACGCGTCTGCTGCGATTAGTCATGGAGAATGTGAATGTATTTGGAGGTCGATAAGTGCCTCTTTCTAGTGAATATCCGTCTGGGCGATCTCTCGAGTAACGCAAAAATGCCAGGCGATTGTGAAGTCTCCCCGGAATTTTTGTATCGCTAAAATTTATTCTCGATTACTCTAAAAGAGTTGTTACAGCTTACTTAAATCTACCATCTCCTGATCTTGAAAGTTCCAGCTTTCTCGTATAATTAACCTGTTTTATTTCCAAGATCCATCTTTATAATTCAATTTACAGTAGGGAGGGCTTTTCTCTTGATATTTTTGCCGTTTTGAAATCATATTTTCCTTTATTTAAAGTAGTAGTTTTCAATTCAATACGGAAAATGTTTTAGATTTAAAAAAATAAACTGCTGTTGATTTAAACGTGCGCAGAATTTTTCACGGGTGATGACAAATTGACATCACTCATTGTACCTCACTCTTTATGAGTCTAACTCTACCCAACAAACCATTCTGTTACGTGATTACTCTAGGTTCCGTAAGAAACATAATTTCCTCTAACCTTGCGGAGGTTTTTTAATACTCCACTTAACAACATCGATTCAGTTCAAGTAATTGAAGCCTCCATTAAAATAAATTTATTTCTCTTAGTAATTGGTGTTGCATTAGTTAAGAAACTGATTTTCCTCCGCCATGATTCATGTAGAAATACTTCATCGCCGTTGCTCAATGTAATAAAGAGGTAGTAATATTATGAGAAAAACTAGAAGGTAAATTTCTCATTATTCGATTGGAAATTGTATCATGGCATGGGATTTCAGTGATTCATATCGGAAACTTTCCATGAGGGTTTGAGGTCGGTGTCCAGGCTAAATAATATAGCAGACGGACACAATATTGGCAGCGTAATTATTAGGAGTGTTATTGTTTAGAAGTGCTTCGACAGCTGAGGTTATTTCTCACGTGTAAGCAGAATCTAATTATTTTCTTCCAGTTCACATAACCGAGATCGTTCTCATCGTGTAAAACTTAAACAGCCGTCCCGATCGTAAACTCACACGTGCGTTAAGGGAATTCGTAGCAATCTGTAAACGCGTGCATTGGCTTATAGTGATTTATCCTGATATTTGAACAATTGTATGTGCGATAGAAGTCGAGGATTTGTGTACATACTCCAGCCCTATTGCATTCATTCGCGAGAGAGAGGTGTCGGTGCTATCCCACTTACACGATGCTCTTTCGCGAGAGATATTTACGAAATTCTATTTCCTAGCCACTTTCCTCATCCTCTTTGCGTCATTTACCTTCCTCCGCCTCGTCTTATGCCGTCTACCTCTTCGGTTCTTAGTATCTCTAGGTGCTCGGGTGAGAAGTGAGATACTCTCACAGAATTGCGCAGCTATCATTTAAGTGGAAAGCCTATTTCACAGCTTCTTGAACATCTCGAACGGAGCATAAACCGGCCCAATTCGAAACGTATTTGAAAATCGCGGCAATGTACAATATTGATGTGATTCTAATGACTATCTTTTAATTTCTCGCACCATTTAGCCGGATTTACTTAAATTTTTTCTGAATTTTAGCGGAGTTATTTTTGATAATCTGTTGACGATTTGTCTAACTATCAGTTAATGAACTAAACCTTCTTAACTCTTATAATTATTTCTCATGGGAATAAGGGAAATATATTCTTTAATTTTGGTATCAAATGGTTTAAATGAGAGGGAGTGAGACAATAAGTTTCTGTTGTCCGGAAGAGCATGGTGTTAATTATTCTTCGAGTTCCCTTTTTCGATGCAGTATTAGTATAACCGGAATATTTAACTTATGAAGGAAGAAATTCTCTTTCAAAAGCTATGTCATGTTTGAAAGAACGTTTTCAAACAAGTCAGGGATAGTGATCGTAGATAAATGATTCAACAATCGTCTAAACAGAGACTGGTTATATTTTCTTGGACTTAAATTATTCATCCATGTTTTTGTATCCGTGAGTTTCGAGTCAAAGAAAGGAAAGAAGAGGCCTTATTTTTCGGTCAAAAGCAAAATTTGCCTTAGTTAGCTATTTCAGTCGCGAAAGTTGAACATTGGTCAACCATTGGAGAGCTTTTTAATGCAAGAATAACTATTTCTCACGATATTGTGACGGCTATAATCAATATAAAAAGAGTCTAGTATTCATTTTGATATCTCTACTATCATTAAATAATGAAATATCTTTTTACATTACTTGGCCCTTTGGTGTAAAATTATTAAAAGAAAATCGAAGGACACCATAGCCTCCCTATGGGCATATCGACTTGAAAGCTAATCTCCACTAATACCTACACACTCGGGTTAAACACGTTATATAGGTCGATTTTAAATTCTGATAATAATTCTCCCCTCAGGACCCAAGGGATCCTGGCAGTATAATGGCCTGTAATGTGTCTTAAAGTGAGTTGGAAAAACGCTTTGGTTCTGCCCTCCATAAAGAATATACTGCCCTGAGCTACTGGTGCTGGAGAACAGGAGAAAGTGACGGAATATGTTTATTTACCCGTGTTCCTCCCTTAAGTCGATTTACGGGTCAAGTGCACGGCGAGCTTTCGAGAAACAACTTACGTCATTGTTAAAATGGAAATTTGTGGTTGGGGGCACGTTTATGTTCTCTGAAAGCAATTCTGAATGGGCTACTAAGCAATTAGATTGAAAATGCCGAGAAGGCAGACCCTCTGAAAGCTTTTCCCTGTCTAAAATTGATCGTCGCTTTAAAAATAATCAGCACCAGGAAGTCTTGCCGAAGGTTGCTTATGTGATGAGGTTGAGACGGCATTCACGCATTACTTCTCATTTGTCTGAAAGATACCTCTGTTCGATTTACTCTTAGTCATCAAAGTACTTTGATGATTGTGGTTGAAAGAGGCTCATGCAGTGAAGTTTCGAAGTTGGCTCAGAATTCCGCCAGTATCTGAATGAGGCAGGTACTTCTCTGTATCGTACGTAGTGAACCGCGATAGTAATTTCTTTTGATGCAATCATTTTGTTATCACGTTTCCAAATCACTTTTAGAATTTCCTCTAGATTACTCACATCACGTCAGAGATTCTTTGTAACGCTAAAGAAGGATGTTGTTTTTAGTTACGTTGCGTATTATTGATTTTGTGGAATTGATGGGTAGGTTTCCAAATTACAACACCTCTTGTATTAATCGCCGACAAGGTAATTTTTTTAAGATCTCTTTCACTGAATAATAGCTGTAACGTATCAAATATTAATGTATGCAGTTAAAACAGTCCCGACCCAAGCTATTTTGCGATTGAGTACGTCATTTTATTTTGCTCCCCAAGAAATGCATTACAATTGTCATTTCTGTAGGGCTACCGCAGTGCGTTCGCCATGGTGAGAGCGGTCCTGGATTCGAATAAATTCTTTCCATCGAATCATATGTAAGTTGTAGATATAGATAAGATATTTGATGATAAAAAATAATATGATAGTGAAGTTGAAATACTGAGGAAGACATAAGACGAGGGGTTGTTACATAGAAAAGTGGATAGCACTTTTAACAAAACTACTTCTACTGCCATAATTTTCATTTTTCTGTGTGTGTCTACGTATTTATCGCTTCAGTATGACATCATCTTTATCCTTCCCCGAGAGTCCCTCCTTACTTAGTTGGTAGAAACGGAGCTGCAACTCACACAGTCGACCAGATTCATATTTCCTCCGCAATTTTATAGAATCTGTACCGATCGAAAAAGTATTCGGTTATGGATCGTTTCATTATTCATTAGGTGGGGAGTTGGTGATTGAGAGATACCGACCAACTTTTAATCCTTTCGATTTTTTCGATTTCTCTATCTACCTTAAGCGTCAAAGAGGAAGATGGATGCCCTCCCCATTTCGCGAATAACCTGATTTTTGTGGCGGAAAATCGTACGTGAAGTGAGGCCGAAAGTGTGTCGCGGAGTGAGAAACGGCCCTGTCCTCCCACATGCACAAGCGAGCGATTCCTGGTTTATAAATCGTGTTTGCCAAAATCTTCAGGAACGGGTCTACCCAGTGTGTAATTCAAGTTAAGTGACTTTTTCTCGCCCGTGTTCCCCTTCATATCGATTCGTTCGATCGTTAGTTTTGGTTAATCGGTCTTCGAAATTATCTGGTCCCCGATATTTATTCGCTTTCAATTTCCGAAGGTATGATTTATGTGCGCGTTTCTAGGCTCGTAAGCGTTTTCTCTTTCCGTTGGTATGTCACTGGCGCGCAAAACATATTTTCGACACCTGAAGGGGTTTAATAATGAATTATGGGCCCTCAAAAGCTTATAAAACTTCATCGGAGAAGTAGTACCTTAATCAGTTTTATTAGTTACAGTTTTCCCCGTGTAGGGATAACCTGTTGGATTTTTCCAAATCTCTCTACACTGGTCATACATTGAACTTAAGTCTTACAAGTCTTCAGCCACTATGAATCAACACACGCTATAGGAGGCCAAACCTCATACCACTGTGAGTCACATGAAAAGAAATCTCGAAGTATTGGGAGTCCCGGAAAGATTTTCGTTAGAAATATTTTTAGCTCCTCATAAATATTCATTCTGAATGTTACATGTAACTTTATTGTCGATTCGTATTATTTCAGTGAAAATAAACTAAATGTACAATTTCGTGGTAATTAATTAAATATTTATTATCTTTTGGTGGATTTAATAATTACCTCATCTTCAGTTGAGTGTTTTTTTTCACTTGTTTAACTTTCTGAAGTCAGGCTTGTAGTTTTTCAAGACTATATGCAACAACTCCGTAAGATTCATTAGATCTTCACCGAATTTGAATTTGAAAAATTTTAAATCAAAAAATCAAAATAAAAATTCCCAACCCAAAATCAGAAACTTATACGTTTTATCATCAATTGATGTTAGAAAGCCGATATAAGAATGAAAAAGAACAAAGCAGCATGCGATTGGCGTGTCGCGATTTAGCTACCCATGATATAGACGAATGACTTATGTCCTCCGGAGTGATTTGTTTTCAGATAAAAAAGATATGTATCCAAATACATTTAAGATGTTTATTTCTCGTTGAAATTTATATTTTCCGTGTTAAATTCTCAACTTAAGATTTACTCATATAAATTAATTTCTGCGTATTACATTCCGTTTCTTTCATCGGTATTACAAGTATTCACTCATGGTTTAGCTTTAGACTGCTTTAAACAATGATAAATGATATTATCAATGGAATGGTTGAAGTCAGAGGTAAAATTTAGGCTAAACCAGCTTAGTTAATTTATCACTCAATTTTTACTCCAAATGAATAGCGTTTCCTGCTTATTTAAATATCACTCTTATATCCCGCCTTTACTAATGGACGAAGTAGTTTTGTATCCATTACACGGTGCTCTTATTCATGGAAATTGCTTTCTCACGATTTTCATCTCTTCAGCAAAACTCTTTTTAAAGATTCGCAATTTGGTCGCGGTCCAACGCCTCAGTACTTACTTCTCTCTGGAAAGAAATCTTGATGCAAATAACTTTCCTTTAGAAAGGGCGGAAAATGATTACGTTCCTTAATCCTCAATCTTCGATTCGCTATTTTGTAAATGCTTCCTTTCTTCAAAATTCTATCACGGCATTCTTTATTCATGAATCATAAGCATGCGATACGTAATGGCTTATTCATTTGCAAAAGTCATGTTGCTTTCAAACTAAAAATTGCAGTGGGGAAGTTGAGGCATACAGAGTAGCTTAATTCTGTCTAAATGGAAAGAACTGATTGAAAAATTCGTTTAAATTCTACGAAAAATATCGAAACTCAATCATTTTAAGAAGATAAAAATTTCAACGGAGTACTTTGAGGGAAGGAATATGAACGAGTCCGTCGTTGGAAAATTTGCTAAAAATATTGGTGATGCAACATTTTGTAATCCTTGGCCCCGCAAGTTGTCCTTTTTGATGTTTCTTATTATATTTCGCGGCCTTAAGCGACGAAATATTTCGACAGGACCCTAGTATCGGTTAATCGAGAAAAACGTATTGGACGAGAATTGTTGCATACCCTCAGGCGTAGAGTTCCCCTCAGCCCTACTTCTTCATCAAGCCCATTTTATTTATTTTTTATTTCATCAAAGGGACCGTATCCGTTCCCAGAGTTCACCTGTCGGGCAAGCGGGCCTTGATTCTCGTTTTGGAAACAGTAGCAAAAATACTTCATCAATCTCTTTCGGACGCAACCCGAATCTCGTGAGAAAATTGATCAAGATGCTCCAATTAAGAACCACACCTCTCTCTCGTATTTTTCAGACCATTTTATTTATTAATTGATCGATCAATCGAGGTTTCGCCTTTGAGCGAGATCGATTCGTTCATTGCCTCTCTTTCTTGGAGGAGACGCGACGTGTGAATTAGGTATAGAACTAAGATAATGGATAAGAGTAAATATTGAAGGCGATCAGGCAACGAAGAGGAGCAGTGAAAACGAAGGAAAGGGAGAGGAAAGGGGAATGAGGAGGAGTTGTCTCGATGACTTCACCGAATCGGTCTATTTCCAGAACCTGCTCTCCTGTTTAAATCTTTCCCTTCCATTTTCCTCCCATCTCTCCCACTCGTATCCCTTTCTCGCCGTTCCTCCGTTTTTCTTCCTTTTTTCTCTTTCATCCAATTTCTTCTCTCACTCTCGGTTTCAGACCCTCAGTTTCACATCTGTTGCGGGCACTTTTGTATTATGGTGCCCATTTCACTTTCATCCTGTCATAATCTTGCGATTATCACCTAGGTGTACAAACAATGGTCAGGGAACCAAAATCAGGTGTCAGTGGTGAACAAACAATGGCCAGGAAGCCAAAATCGGGCCACCACATTCTTTCCTTCGGTCCTTGAATATATAATAGTGGTAACTTGAATTATAACGGATTTTTAGACGATTAGGAATTTTTGTGGTACCCTTGCCCCAGGCTCTTTACTATCAATCCTTTAATTCAATTTATAACACTAATTCATGCATAGATTAGACATGATGAATTCTGCTAAAGAAAATAGTTATTAAGTGATAAAGTAGGTAGTAATTATACCACAGTACAGTTTACAGTTTTACTGTTTTCAAGGGCCTCCGGATAGTTCGACTTCGGTGAAAGCGGTTCCGGGCTCGACTCCCGGTGGAGCTCACGTGCGAAATACATTAGCTTTCGAAGCACTTTTAAATTCAAAACACTCACTACTTACGATTTTCACTCTACATTTTGCGTCGTATCCTTAATGCATCTGACTTCAGACAAACTAGCGAATGCATCGTGCCGTACACAGGAAAATTAAGTACAAAAGTTGAGATGCATGGAATCATGCTTCGTTTGTGAAATTCACTTAAGCCCTCCTTTCCCATATTTGTTTTTATTTATTATCTTTTTACTTCTTTAACCTTTTACTTCTTAGGCCTTTTCTCAACTTTTTCCATTCATACTTTTCCTTCCCATTATCCCTCAAATATACTCCTTTTTGTCGTTTAAGTACAATATGTTTCTTCCTTTTCCTCTATACATCTCTCGCTTCTCACTTCTCATCCTTTTTTTCCAAGCTAATCTTGCCATGTTCCCGACTTATTCATTTCTTTTTTTGCTTCTTTTTACACGTATTCTTTCGACTCACTTCCCTTTTTTTCTCTCTTTTCTGCCATCTCAGACGACCTTAATTTAACCAGTATCACCAGCTTTGACATTTGCATAACTTCCTTCTCTCCCCCACCCTCGTATCCCCACATATATATTCCCAGTTTCTCCTCATCCTATTACTTTAACTGCTTTATTTTTACGGCATTGTTCTTTCTATTCATCAATCATTTCTCTTTTTTGCTATGTATTACATTTTTCAAACGTAAATTCATTCCATTTGACGTCATACAGTTTTTGAACAGAGAGAACTAATTTTCTACATAGATGTTCAAACTTCAAAATTGTTGATGTATTCTCTCTCCGTCCCGATATTTGATTAAGCGTCAAAATTTCGCTGTAATAAAAAATTCTTTACAAAATACTTGAATTTTTTAATTACCAAAATTCTCCCCATGTGAATAAAAATAACCCGATTATTAAGCATTGCAGAAATTTACTTTGCCTTATTCTTTATGAGAATGATTTACTTTGCAAGTATCCGGATCCACAATATGTTCGCCCCACATTATCTCCAAACCTCAGGAGTCTGTGGCATACCAATCACTCCTTGGTAAAAATTTCATTCAATTCTTATTCTATCTTATCCGGTTTAAGCTAATTTTAAGTTACCTTTACGATCGCTCAGGTTATAATACCCGTAATTAGCTCGTAATTCTATTCGTTCATCCTCGCCTTTACAGCCATATGCTCTCTCCCTTACTTTTATTTAGTGCGTCTACTTGCTTTCATACCGTCTCCCATTACCCTCTCTCCGATCCTCTTCTCACCCCACCGTCCGCTGTAATAGAACGCAGTAGCGAGAGTGCACCAACCTTCTCAGAGCGCACATTCTCAAGGTGCATCACCTATAGCAACCTTTTATCTGAGGGCGTGCCTAGCTCAAGGAGCAGATGCCACGAAGGAGGATAGGTACATAACCTCCATTTTGCAGTCCCCCGTCTCGAGACTAAATTTAAGTAAGAAGGTGGTGAGTTTCTTAGGTAGCTTACGTCACCAGCCTTCTCACTCACTTGCAGCATCCCTTCAATCCTTCCCTTAACCTTTTCTCTCTCGCCCTCTCTTGTTTCTCTCTTTGACCGCTGCTCGGATACAAGTCGCCATCTCTTCTGATGAAGTTTGTTTCGCTCTCCACAAATACCGGATTTGTAGAGGTGACCGCCCTCTCGCGAAATGACAACTTTTACATTTTATTATTTTTATTGATTCGATGGTGGATCTCCCTGTAATTTTGATTCCTTCTGTCTCTCAAATGCGATGAAACTGGAAGTGTGAACATTTCTTGTTAGGCTCTCAGTTGAGTGAAGGAAAGAGGGTATTTGTTTTTCGTTTCCTGCGTTGTAAAAATCGCAATAATTTATCGTAAATATCGCTCAGCGTCGATTAAATTAAATCGTTCATCTATTTTATTCTTCTTGGTTTCTTAAGTAATGAAAAAGGTTCTTTTGAAAGATACTATCTTGTTATAGTGTAGGCAGATTTTGTGTAGTTTGTTTAGTAATCATATTAATATATTCCAGAAATTGGTATCGAGCTTGATGACTGGATTTTTTGTAATCAAACCGCGGATTCCAAGCATAAATGATTCAAATTTAGTAATATAGTATCAACCTGGCCTAACATATTTTTATCGAGATATATAAAATTTGAAACAAGTCATCAGGTGTTGTCAACTCCCGTGAAAATTGTTTAAGATGATATTTTAATTATCTTATACACTATAATCTTTTTAGTATTTATATTACATAATTTATTATTATTACTTTGGAGTTATGAGTAGGCATAGTTGTCATTATCATATTAGATACCTTTTTACTTAAACTGTAGAACAACGCATTGTAACAAAATCAAATTATTTAACTAGTACTATTAAATAGCATGCGTAATTGCATATATTGTCAAAGTAGTACTTTAAAGATATGAGTGATTAACCTAGATATGATTTTTTAGTATTTAAACTGATTAATGCTTTTCTGTTAAGTCTTGCTTGATAAAACAGCCGTCAAGAGCATCGGATATCTAGATGTAAATATAATGCATAATGGATTGAGGTAAAGGTGTTAATTTCACACTCAATTAATAATGTCACACTTGTTATTCCTTATAATGCATAATATTATTCAATGTTGCACAACTAATGGTATTGTCGTGTACTCTAAATTTGCAAGAATCTTAGGCGTCGTTGAATTTTCGGCTCAAATTGTATAATTTAGGTTAGCATTTTAATGTGGGTTTTATCAACGATAAATGGTACGCGTATAAATGGCCCCTGAGGCATATACCTCTTTCACTGTGGGCGAAGGACTTCTTTTCTCTCATTCGCCTTCAATCGGCCTCCTATATCAGAGGTAAGAGGTTCTTCCCAGATGATTGATGTATCCTAATTTATCACAAGATAATCTGCCACAATTGCCTCTTCGAGGATGAGGATTTTGATTATAAAAAGAGAAGAAAAAGGTTGAGTAATTGAGTGTGGTTTCGCTTGATTGACATGACAGCTAAGCTATTTCTGACGGTTTTATTTTCGTTCGAAAATTTTCGAGGCGTTTGATTATTTCGTCGTTTCCTTTTCAAATTTCCCCTTACCCATTTCTTCTCCGAGTTAATCCGAGAAAATGTATTGGCTTCACTGAAGAATAACCTGTTCATGTGCTCCTCGATTTCGAGGAAGTTTATACTTCCTTGCATCACTTATCTTTCCTCGTGCGAAACTTTCCAAGGAGAACTCGCGAGAGAAATGCGTATTATTTAGGTCAGTAACCTGAAAACATGAATTAAGAAAACAACTGTTTCCATTTGCCACCGTGTTGTACGTTAAATTTTCAATCCAATGTATTCAATACTATGTTTGGATGGTTATGTCTTACACATGCAACTTTAACGCGGAGGAGACTGTTGGATTAAGACCCCAAAACTTTCCTTTTGGTAGTTAAAATGAACAGGTAATTGTCACGAAAGAAGTGGCGATGTATATAAACATATATAACTTTTTCTATCCTCGATAACATTAAAAGTACTAAAAATATATGGTTCTTACTCATTATTTTTCTATTTAATGCTAGCGTAATATTCTATATGTAGCGTGATATTGTAAATATATGTCTAAAATCCTTAGAGTGAAGGCTGGTAGGATCCTCAAACCCTCCACTGTTAGCTACTGAAAGCTGTGGAAAGGAAATGAAGCTTACTGAGAGACGTGGAGTAGTTTAGCCCTGCTTTCTGTACTGAAAAATTATGTAATCAGTGGAATGTATTCAACAAAGTACAACTCAGTTATCCTATGGAAACACTTTCCATAACATTCAGATAGAAGAGACGACTTGTTTTTTTGCGTTGCTCTATGGGAACTTCCCAGAGCATAAAAAAATTTCAAATAAATAATTAATGCAATTATTTAGCATCACTTATAGTAGCGTTAATATTATCAAATCCATTTGCAAGGCTGAGACGAGAGTGAATGAAGAATATATTATTCTTTGTCCTGTAAGAAGCAAATTAAAAATGTTACATTCGTTATGATACGGTTGCCGGAAATTATTACGACTTTAACATGAAAATATCAAATTTTTTGAAGTACCGCCATCGCTTCTGTAGCTTAAGTATGGTTGACGGAAATTTATCCTATGAGAAATTTTGATCCTGGGGAAAAATTTTCCTAAGAAATTGTTGGCTTTAAGGATATTTAGGAAAAACAGTGTGTCAGTTCAACCTTTGAGGAAAGTCAAAGATGTTAGGAATTCCACTAAATTATAATTTTTAGCTAGAAAATGCCTCCTCACAATTGGCCTAAAAGCATACTTGCTGGAAACATCAATTCCAATGCTCGAAGAAACTAAAGAGAATGGAAAATATCTTTGTGGTGGAGGATCGGCGAAGAGAAAGACGCACAGTAATACTTGAAGCTACGGAAGAAAAACCTTTTTCCGACCTAATTCCGCTAACGTATTGACTGGGTAATTCAGAAGAAACGTGTTCTCAATTGTTTTCTCAGTATCTTTACATTAAATTCGATAGAAGCTAAGATGGATTCCACGGAAGAGCATTAGGTTGACTCTTTGAGATGACGGGAAAATGCTACCCAAATGCTTTTAAAGCCTCATTCTAAATGCATTTATACCGAGATCGACTTCGTAAATTATTCATTCCCCAAACCGTGCAATTCTTATGTTGGCGCGAGCACCGATGGGACTGAACTTGCCTAGAAGCACACTTTCAGAATAACTCTCCCGCCACTTGGATATTTACCCCTCATTTTAACTTCCCTGTAATTGTAAAGTACAACATTTGCAGTGGTGGAGAATTAACGAGGAAAATTTAAACTTAATAAGTCGGCATTCTGAAGTTGATGTTTGTGTTGTATTACATCGCTTCTGAGGTATTACTTGTTCCAGTAATCATAAAAATAAATTTATGTCCGATGAGAATAGTCCGAATGCCGTCTCTCTGGGTATTCATTTGCTGGATAATACGTCTGAAGAAGATATTTTATCTCAAGAATAATGGGTTTGATGAAGTCAACTTGTCTTAAGGTCCTCGTTGTGATTAACGTCTTTTTAACTACTAGCTATTCTTCGAGTTCCATTGAGTCAATGACATTTCTGGAATCTTTCTTGTAGGGCTCATATTTTACACAAAGCTTACTTTGATGTTCAACCTCATTTAGATGTTATGGACTAGACTATTACATTTCTATTTTGATAATCTTTAGTAATAATGTCATAAAGAAATCAATGATTCCTTGAAGAAAAAAGGTAAAGTGCTACTATTATTATTATTTTTGCACGTTTTCTTGTTTTGGACGAGGATCATGGAAATAGTCCATTTGAAAAACCTAAATTTTCGTAACACCAGTAAAATAACGCGTATTATAGTAAAGACTATAAAATATAACAAAAATAAAAATCACTAAGTACTGATGACTTAATTATCTCATCAAATTCTTTTGCCCCCTCTCATGATAGTATGCCTGTACAGTACCAGGTTTTTGATAGTGCATATGCTGGAATTTCAAAATTATAGTAGCCATTTCTAATAATGGAAATACCCTCGCGACTGATAATTTTTCCTCTAGCTGTCGGAACATTCCTCCTTATCTTGCGAAGAAATGGTTAAACTGGCTGATAATAATTAGCATGTTTCTGCTATTCTTATGCGATTGTGTCATTCGTTCATACTTTTTAACGTGTTAACTTTTTTGCTTTCATAACCTCGCTAGAAGCATACTCATTGAAATTCTGGATAAGTCAGAACGATAGCTGATATCTTGGGTTAGGATCCCGGTTAAGTAATGGATTTCTCAGTTATTCTACAGTTAAACGGTGTCATTCATCGAATGGGTCATTGACTTCCTGCAATATATTTGGCTAACAGTGTATATATAAGTTGAAAATAAGAATCATTAAATTCAAAATTCAATTATTGAATCGAGTTTTCAGCTTACGAAGATTTTTCCGCTAAAATCAGATGAAAATCTTTTAGTGGATGCGCCCTTTTGTACTAAAAAAAATAACTAAATTTGTTGGTTGCTGTCCATTCTTACTCATCAGTGAAAAAAATTGCATGCATTTTTGACAGTGTTTGTTTATCTAAGGATTGGGGACACTAGAGGAAGTAGCATTCCTGCCGTCGGGGCGGAGCGGTTTACCTTCGTTACACGAGTTATCACTCAACTTCCCACATAATTAATTTTCCTAGACAAAACAGCATCTTATGCTATTCATCTTTTGCAAGCTCTGGGATAAAAGTACTTTTACCGCGTGTCAAGGCAATCTCTCAGGAGGCGAAATAAACAAAAGTAATTGGATTCTCCTCCCATTCCGGAGGAGGAAGGAAAGGGGAAAATCCTTCGCATCGAATTTAAGTGCGTCAGGCTTTATTTTTGGATGTTCTTTGCGCCGCCGACTCCTCGGACACTCTCTCTTTAGAGCATCGTCTTCTCATCTCGGATTCGTTTCCCTCCAGTATTTCTCCGTTTCCCTCCAGTATTTCTCGTTTTCTTGCCATTCTCCTTTTCTTACATTTTTCGTCTTTTTGTCTCCTTTGTTATGGTTTCGCGTGCGTTTTTCACATTATCGTCGTTTTATTTCTTCCCATTAGTTACCTCTCTATTATCCTTTGGAGTATTTCTCATTTTTGTGGTTTCTCTCCTTCGTCTCCTTTCAGTTTTTGTTTCGGTTCATTATTTTTACGTCAGTCTCATCGGTGGTGTCGCCGATAACTTCGTCGAAAAAATTGTAATGTAGCGAACTAAAAAGTCACAAACATATTACTGTCATTACTTTCTAATTTGTTGTTTTTTTTTGATTTACGTTAATTTTAGTAAATTATTTTTAGTTATTAATGTAATATTAGTAGTAATACAATGTAATATCTCCAGAGGTTAGGTGGAAGACAAGCCATTTTGGCCTAACCTCGCCGAAAGAATAAATAATAATAATTAACAAATGATAAATATATTGTTTGGAGCGAACCTATGACCGAAGCAAGCTTTTGGTTTAATTTCTATTTAACCTTCTGTCTGTCCAGTATACTGGTCAAAAGCCGGTTTGAACCCAAACCTCATACCATCAAGCATTTACTATCAGAAGCTTTAGAGAGGGAAGGAGGATTTCTAGGCAAGATGACGAATGGGTTAGTTTGCCTTTACTGACGTCTGTAGCTTGATATAGTTGAGTTTTTATTCATAATTATTATTTATACATTATTAACACGGACATTATAATTTGTTTTAGAGAATTCCATCCGTTTTTATCTTTGCCTTATATTGCAAATATGGGTTTTGATTTTGTGCAATAATTAATAAATAGTTAATAATAATGCTATAACGAAAAGATGTCCAGTCACCTCAGTTAGATTCTCCCATTATGCAGGAAAATTTTCTACTCCCTTCTCCTATTATTTAACACAACTGTAAAGGACGAACACAAACATCCATTCCCTAGCCAGGAATTCTGGTTATCTGGAACTCGAACCAGGTACCTAGGTGTTGAAAAACCTGTTCATCAGTTCTATCAGTTCCAATCAGTCAACATCAAATCAAAATCAGTTCCATCACCGGGGTCGGCTGTAAGCATAATATTATGTACTAATATGTATCGTTTGTATAATGAAATGTAATGTATAAAATATATTGTTTATAATACATACGTGTTACATTATTTGGATTGATAACCAAGATTATATATCTGACGAGTCGTCGGTTCTTTTTCAATATTTTACCGAAAAAAGAGTAAATATTTCATGTCTGCAAATTACTATAAACACAGCTTGAAGTGAACGATACGTCATGAGCGCGTTACATTCCGCGCACATTATTCATTTGCGGTATCAATTTCAAATGAGACAAGTCACTTGTCTCTCGAGTGTATAATGTCACGTAGTCGTTCGCCTCCAAATCTTCAGATTGCCCTTTGGAGCCGTGCCAGAAAGTTATCGTTTACAGATTAAACCGTTATTTCGTCGGAGAGTAAAGAAAGGCTGTTATTTTTGAGAGGGCGGTTTTATCTCACTTAAAGCAGTAGTAATTGAAGAAAGCGGAATCCTACCACAACATTTGTTTGGTAGTTTATTTGGGAGATAATTGGCCGAAATATTTCGCCACCCAGCGGTTATTTATCTCTTCCGAAAGGTTTCAACACTCTCACTGGGATTCCATCGTGTATCTTTTCGTATTATCACTTTTCTGTCCATTTCTCTCGTACAGCGTTTCGTAAATTGTGTCCTTAACTCTTTCCCCCCGTTCTCGTTTTACTCATCAAATTTTTTATGGCTGTTTTATTGCATTTTTCCTCGCCGCTATCTAGTATCCATTCTTATGGTCACCTTAAAAGCATGTCTGTTTCTTTACCAACTTCAAATTTCATTTCTATTCCTAATATGGAAATCACGGATTTCACGAATTCTCGATATGCTTATCGAATTTGCATCAACGAAATTTAAAATTCACAATCGTAGAGATTTCGCGTAGAGCTAGACATGATATAGATCGAAAATTTGGACCTTAGGTGATAATTTTATCTTTCTCTTCTAATTCCTTTTTTTGTGATAAGTATCCCTGCGGATGATTCAGTAAACTAAATATTTTTCTCAAGCTTCTCCGAATCTTTTTTCAATTGAAACGGAATGATTTTCTGATCCTTTAACATAAATCGGTGAGAATTAGAGTTCTGCAATATGTAATTGCTCATACTATGATACACCAATGCAAAACTACTACCTCTAACGTATACCGCAATTTCGTGCTATTCTTCGTGGGTTTATTTTACGTTTTCCAGCGTACTTTTCATTTTCTCTTTCTCCTAAGTCAATCAGTAACAAATTCGTTCTTGTAAGGCTATGTTGACAAAATATTGACTTTAATTGAGCATTGAGGTGTTGATTATTAATAAAAATGCATTTACCTGTGAATCTGAGTAAATACTCATCTTGAGTTTGAGTGATTCAAAACTATTATAATAACAAGTTAAATATTAAGGGATATATTCGAGAAAGTATTTCAATAGAAATGTAATTATTTGAAATTGAAACATTGAAGTATACTTAATCATACAGAGTTTCTACAAAGTATTCGTTAATAATCACGAAATATTTGCCTATTGGACTTATTTGTAATGATGAATACGAGGATCGGTTTATTCTCGATCTTGGAAAAAAGGACTCTCAAATCGGTGTAACAGAGTTTCAGCTTCTATATATAGTGTATATGTATATTATTTCATGAGCTTTTTTCGTATAATTTATTTGGCAAACATAAGTATGTGCCAATATATAGGAGTTTCTTAGTTCCTTTCCAGTCGTTCCATTCCTTCCTCTTGATTTCCCACACTGCTCCATTCCCATGACCACAATCCGCCTTTCCCGCGGACTATAGAAGACGAGAACCGTATGGTATGCGCCTTTGCGTGAGAGAGGAATTCCGAACTAAACCTATATCAATACCATTCTCTTCTCCATTCCTGTTTCCCTTCACCAGCCAACCTCCTTATTCGATCCTATCAATCCACTCGCTTCGCCTCTTATTACCTTTTTCCTCCACATTCTAGCCTCTCTTTCCTTTAGGAGACGTAGCTAAACTCCTCCATACATAGGACTAGAACTAAACTAAACGCTCAGCTCTTTTAAGGTTGCTGTTTATCTCCATCTGACATAATACCACTTATTTTCCCCTTCCCTGTTTGGGATCTGTTTAGAATCTTTTATAGCTGCTTTCGCACCGGAGATTATTTCATATTCCCGCCCTGCCTTTATTTCCTTTCTCCTTCGCACTTTTAGATTCGTTTACGTCTGCCTAGCAACTTATGCTAAGTGCTCTGCGGTGGGATTCTTTCGAGTGGTTTAAAAGGAAGGCGTTATTCTTTCCTTTATTTCCCGGCAATCCGATGATGAACGAGTTACAAGTGGATCAGTGCTCCTCAAGGGCTTAGTAAAGATACCACTTGTTTATAATTCTGCCCCAGAGCGCTCGCTTATGACGAAAAACACGCCCACCATTTGTTGCGAGTTTCGTCGCTTTAAATTTTCTCGGAATTGCCAACTTTTGGACCTAATAGAGGCCTGGATGCGCCCTAATGAGCAGGGAAAACAATGCCCCGATTCCCGATGGATTAATTGAGACGCATGGATGGGAGGCGGTTCGCGGAATTCTGGACTAATTTGGGAATCTGCCAGTTCTACATTTGAAATTATTCTCAGGAAATGTAGTTTAAGGATGAAAGCGGTGCCTTTGATCATTCACAAACTCCGCTTGTGTGCTGTAAATTCTACTCGTGAACATTGAGCGAGTGAGGATTTCATCCAGAAAATCGATGCAAAGGAAACGCTGGCCCAGTTACTCCCCGTCATTCTTAAAATATATTGCAATTGACTATTCTGTTTAACCTGAGTAAGATAAAATAATCAAGTTGCCGAATTCCTTTGCCTCTGATGAAATTGATTCTCTTTATGACCAAGGCTCGAAAAATATGCAGCGAAAACGATCATAACTTCTATGTAACAGTTCAATTTCATATGTATTAATTCAGACCTTAATTTAATAAATAGTGATGTCCTGAGCGAACTACCTTCTTGATTGCAAACGATTCTTGAGAGTCTCAAGAAGTAATTAATGCTGAAAAGTAACTCAGCCTAGCTACACTGAAGTTTCTAGTTCGAACCCTGGTTGAAACCTCCTCCTCAAGTGGTCAATCCGAAGATTGATTTGCAGCAACATGACTTGATGCAGAACTCCATTCTCTACGTCTTTCTGCTTTCCTTTTCATTACTTCGTATGATTTACACCCCACATCCTTCATAATCTGGTTGAAACATACTTATTATTATTTGGAAAGCCTATATAATTTTACCGAAAATCAACATTAACTGCTAGTTCTGTCCCTACAAATTTATTTACAAGTGTTTAATTGTGTATTTTCTTATTATTATTGTTAACTAATGAGTCGCAGCATCTAAAATAATATTAGGAAATATAGCAAGATTTAAGTAAGATTTTTTGTTTATAAACTTTAATTCATCCAACTGATGGAATGATTGTGCTCTGTTTATGATGCCGCTGAATAATTTAGTGCAATTTCCGCCATTCGGATTTCTTTGACAAGAATAAATGTTAACTCACATCAGGGAAGAATGTCAGAATACCTGACAACTCGTATCAAGGAAGCTCATGGAAATAGACTCATGGTTGTTTAACCGCTACCCGGTTACTTCGAAATATCCTGTATCCTGCTGTGCTTACATTTTATTTGACTGATTTCACAAAATTAAGGTTTCTTATTAGTAGTTGTTTTTTTAGAATTCCCAAGTCTTAGCATTGGTTCCAAAAATGAATATTAATTGAATGAAAATTCATCCACCATTTCATATTTCATTCAGTTTTAAATTGGAGGTGACTGGCGAGTTACATTGTTTAGTTCCATACTTCAATCAGCAGCCATCCTTCATTGTATTCATGGTGCTCATTTGCCAAAACCTCAGGATGACTGACAAGACATGTTCCAGGTGACGGACGAAGCAGACAGTTGAAAAGCCACTCTTTCTGTTTTATTAAATGATTACGAATTCTGAGTTTTCGACCTCCTGTCTGCGTTTAGTGAAAAAGTCTTCGAGGTTAAATAACCTCAATTAAGAAATGCAAAAATAATGAATTTTTTACGTAACCGTATTTTTTTGTTGTTATAGACATATAGTTAACCCAACAGAGGCGATACTTTGGCTTTGATTTAAAGGATCGATTTAACAGTATCCATGAAAAAAAATTCTCATTTGTGTCAGGGATTCCCAACTTGCTGTGTGGCTAGTTAATGAACGCCTCGCGTCCGAGATTTTTAACTTTTGCTGTGCCTAATGCGTATGATTTGCTATTTACGTCCTGTTGTTTGAATAAGAAAAAGCCCTCTGCGACTGAAATATATGTAGAGAAAGAGATTGTTCTGTTATTACATCATCTAGGATAACATGGGGCAAATTTGCTGTGAAATGTTAGTGTTGATAAGGTGAAACAGGTTTCCTGCGGCCCCCGAAGTTTTTCCACGCGCTAATGATGGGAACTGGGAAGTTCAAATTCCACCATTCCAAATTCCATCGAAGGATTCTCGTCTCGGAAACGTATCTTCCTACAGGTGTTTGAAATCAAAAGATCTGCGATAGAAGGTACCAGAAAACTATGCCTGATGAGCTTCTTTGCTAGAAACCAAATCAAAATTATGTTCCATTGCTCTACATGTTATGTAAATAAAAAATCGGCCAAAGTTCAGAAACTTTTCACATAATCTAAATGTTTCATATAAGACAATCATATTTCCTTATACCCTTTATTACCCTTAGACCGGTCGCGTACTGAAACAAAAATGCTTCTTCAAATTTAATAGTTTGTGGGATAGCAAACAGAATACTTATAAAAACATATAAGTTGAAATTAGCGTACTTTAACTAAACTTTCCCTGTGAATTACATAGTTCAGGTCGTAAAATTCGTGCTTAATCTAAAAATATTTGGGTTTGAGTTACTTATCCGTTCTCTTGATTTAAATTATATAGAATAATATTAATATTCTCATTAGCTGTTTCATAGTCTTATGCCATCGCCCTACGAACTTTCGTTGCTTTGGCTGAAATACTTTTGGCGTGCTTTTCTTTCTGCTCTCGAAACTTTCGCGTTATTTTTCCATTAATTCCTTTTGCTTGATCTGCGGAGAATCAGAGCCGGGTACTTCCCCGAAACACTTTCCAGTTCCGTCGGATATTCAAGAATCTCAATCACCAACTCCCTTAGGGCGCCAAAACTCATCTCCTCAGCACCGCTAACGTATTTCTCGCACCCAAAGACCCGTTTTCTCTCTCCTTGATGCTTGTGGTTCTTCTTGCGCGGTCCCGCCCGGTGACGTCACCGCGTCCCCTCTGACGTCACTCCCATCTCCGTGTTTGCCATTCCGCGGACGTCCGCTTGGGTCGGCCATCGGGGGGCTTGGGGCGGGATGCCGCCGTGAGGAATGCCGCCATAGAGGATATTCCCCCTCTCGAGAGAATACTATAAAAGAAGCTCCTTATTTCTACCCCCACTTTCTCTTTCCCTATCTCTTTACTTCATCTCCGGAGAGATATACTACTTTCCAGAGTGGGACCTTCGCAATTCATTTTTTTCCAATCCGAAGGGATAGTGGGAGGGCTCTCGTTTTGTTGGTATGGGGAGGGATTCTTTCTCCCCGGCGTAGTGGAAGGCTTATAAAGAAAGGGGTTTCTTTTTTTGAATCGCCTATTCGTCTTCATTTTTCTCATCTTTCTCCACATCTCTTTCATTATCTCCATCTCCCCTCCGTGTGCCTTTCTCTTTTTATTGCTCTTTCCCCTTTTCACCGGCTCCTGCTTTGGCTATCCTTTCCCGCCGGCTTAGTGCCATTGTTCCCCTCACGGCGAGTGTGTGTACATATATGTTTTGTGACTTTTATTGCACTGTGTGTCGTGGTAAACAAAACTATTATTTTGAGTATCTCTCGAATGCGGCCTTTCTTCCATTCTCCATTTTGTCTTTGTGTATTTCAATTCCATTTTCTTCCTTTTTCCCTCGTCTCGTCCATTTCTCTCTTCGAAGTCGCGAGGTTGGCTCCTGCGTGGTTGTTTATTTCGATACCCATCTTTCTTAATTCGGTTGGGAACTGAGTCCTTCCGCAAATGAAAGCGTTTTAATTATATTCGAGTCGAAATTAATTCATCTGTACAAATTCCCTGCAAGCTGCCTTTCCGCGTGTGGCAGAGGGTGTAAACACCAAGCGTTCGAGTTACCTCTTTAGTTTATTACTATCGCATATCGTTCGCGGAATGAGTCCCTAAAACGACTTGTCCTCGCATCTATTTCTCTTATTTTACGCTGACTGTCGGATCGGCCGATGTAGAAGGGGGTCGCATAATACCATTCACGTCTTCCGCAAATGCACTTTCTCTGAATTTAGCAAGCAATCGCAGCCAAACTTCTAATATCCTTTCTTTAAAGGATTCCCAACCTGCGTCGGAGAGAAATTGCGTAACGCTTGCTTTACTATCGTAGCACTTTTTAATAAATCGTATCGCCTTGCGCTGCACTTTCTCGAGTTCGCGCGAAAAAGTTTGCGAATGTATGCCTTTCTTTCGTGAAATAATATTTCGGCTAATTTCAGTGCATCGAAACTCAGTCTTGAGAATCTTTGAAAGCACAAAAGAAACCAAGAGACTAGTATTTGGAATTTAAATTAAAATAAAGTGGGGGAAAATGACGGAAATTTTCATATTTCATCATCTCGTTTAGAAATAGCTTTGGTTTAATTTCCCTTTCACAGAGTAAGCGAAAATCAATTTATTAACCATTTAAAATTTCATTGTCTGAATGAAATTTTCGAAATGTCGAATTTTATTCATTTTGTTTTATTGATATCCTCCCATTTTGCAATGAACGTATACCCAGAAAAATTGAAATTTTTTTATTTCGCTCGGTATAGAGCAGGACTGCACAACGTACGTTTCGCTGGTGTACGAGCTGCCTACTGTGGTTCACCCTTCTGCCCATAGTCTGTTTTGGAAATTTTACGTATTGACAAATATTTTCAATTAATTAGAAGTGTAAAGTTCAAAGTAATTGAAAGATACTTGAAGGGAAATTTTCAGAATGTCCACATCTGATGTAAACCCAAGCAACAAAAACATTGAATCTGAAAATATCAATGTATCACATAAACCATTTGTTTTCATTTTGTGTAAGTAAATAAATTTTGTAAATTATTAAAATTGCTGTTTTCAAAAAACTCTTCAGTTGCGGCTCACGACCATTTTTTATTCGTGTCCACTTTTTTCCCCGCAGGTTTTGCATGCCTGGTGTAAGAGCATTCTTATTTACGGTCTAATTCACGCCAGTTGGGTCACTTCTTTCTTGGGAAGTTCTTGTGTTAAAGAATTTATCTCAGTCCCTCCGATTTATCTCCCATCCTTTCCCTTTCTGTCCTCCCCTGTCATACTTTCCCCACTTTTTGCTCCACTCCCCCGCATCATCGCTGCCCCAAATCACGCCGTCTATTCAACCATTTCCTTTTGCATCTCATTCTGTTTGTTTGTCTCCCCGCGCGACGCCGCTCTTTTCTCCCGCATTTCTTTATCGTACGTCACTCGCCTTTTTCTGCTCACTGTGCTTCGTGCTTTCGGAACATAAAATAACTCAGCCTCTCTCTCTCTCTCTTCGCGAGCATCTCTATTTTTCTCTTTCAAGGACGCCCATACATAAAACCAAACCATTTTTCATCCCTCATTATCGCTTCATTCTGTCTCCGTAATGCGTCATTCCCGAATCTATCATTTATTATGTTTGCAAACTGTTCGAGGGGGTCCAGAATTGTATCGCCATTTATTTATTCGGCTGAGTGATTTCAGCCAGTCGTTTTGTATTTATTCGAATTCTTTCCCGCAAGAATCCCTTTCTCTCTTTGTGACAATTCACTAATGGTTCTAGACGTTTAAACTAATACGTGATCTTTTGGCTCTTGGTTTTCTTTCATGGCTATTATATTTGAGATCTTTGTTGTAGTAGCGAGTTTCAAAAGTGGTTCAACAACAAAGATCATTTCGCACGAGTACCCCCACCGGGAATCGAACCCGGGACCGCTTTCATCGAAGTCACTTTTTGAAATCCTTAAAATACAGCACTTAGGATAACGCGAGGCATAAAAATATTGTCCCCTAGTCCTGTGAGGGTGAAATATCCTCCCTGTGGAGAAATTAGTTATCTCTTAAATTATATCCATTTTCTGATATGCATAAAATCTCGTATATCAACTCTCATTTACCCATTTGAAGCTTCGTGAATTCCCTCCCTCGTGAAGTCCAGCATTGTATTCTAAGTACTTGTCATCATTCTTTTGTTGTGTCTTTCGGTAATTTAGAGAGCAATTACGTCGAAACGATATAATTTTATCTTTTCTTAACTGTCTTTTAAGCCACTTTTTAGTTTTTTCGACTTTTTTTATCCCTTTTTACCTGCGTCACGCGTCATTTATTCCTCCAACTATAATGTGCTATCTCTACGCGCACATGACAAAATGCCATTTAATATCTCCTCTTATTGCACTCTTATTCAGAATGGCTAATTTTCACAAAAACGCAGACATTTGATGAATAAAAGAATTAATGATCCGAGAAATTACTCGAAAATTTGACTTGGCTCGTCTAAATAACCGATCTGGGTGTTGTTTTCCCTTTGGAGATTTAGAGTCTCTTCAGAGATTTTTCAGCTGAGCCATTACCTAAATCAGTGGCTCATGAGGTATTTCGGAAATAATGTTAAATTTGAAAAGTAATTTAGTGATATTAAAATGCAGGTTTTCAACGACCCCGTTATTAAAATGTTTTTACAAGTCATTCTATGACGCTTACTAATGAGTGTAATGCTTCCAAGAACATTTAATACGCATCTGCTATAGCGGTATATCGCTCACAGCTGGTAGTAATGCAACATTCGTTTTGTCCCGAAAATTTCTAAAGATCCCATGCTCTCTTAAAGAAATTCAATTATACTTTTAGGACATTGATTCAGCAAAGTTATTGCATAGACAGTTTCCTCACAGAAATCTCACATACTCAATGTAATCTTTACCGAAGGCTCTTTTTATCGTATTCTACTTTTTTTGCTTACTGAATTTTTCTTTGTTTTCAAATCTAAAATAGATAGAAACGTGTTTTCAGTTTTTGCTGGAAACTACATACATTTGATACCAGAGTAGCTGGTTATGCATACACACTTTTATCATATACATAGATATGCATTCCTTTATACATCTTTCTGCCCATTATTCTGCGTAAAAACTGCTCCCGAGAAAGAATACCTTTATTCTGATAGTAAAGGTTGGCTTTCGTCTGTTGTGCTTTCTGATTTTCAAGTTATGTTATCTAATTATCACAATATCTAATAAACTCAGTTTATATCGCTACTGGAACCTCCGGCAGAATTTATTTCCTAATCTTTCCCAGCCATATCAGCAGCAGATATTTCAGCAATTATTCCATTAACAGCTCATTCATAGAAAATGATGTGAAATCTTCCTTCGGGTTTTCGTCCAGTAAACACGTTTTCACTCGATGAGAGCATCCTCGTCGTGGATTCTCGCCACGGAACATCCTTGCCATTGAATCCGTGCTCAGATCGAGGAATATTCTGAAGGTTGAATGGTCACGGAACCTACCTTCCGGTCTGAAAGCTCCCTCGCGTGTACGCGGCTTCGGCGGTGAAAATCCTCCCAACAAAAGAATATTCCCTTTTTTACATTCCCCTGACGGAATTCTTCAACCTTCGCATCCGGTGTGATTAACGCCTTGTCAAAAAAGTGAAAATCCCAGGCATCCGCCGTGGAATCCTCTCTCTTCACCGCGGAAAAGTTCGTGTTGTCACGGCTAAAATAGACCCAAGGATCAAGCAGCGTCGAAAAAAGTATGCGTGCGCGGGTGAAATGTGTCGCAAAACTCTTCGGTCGCGTATGCTCGCGTTATTCTAAATCGGTTTACGTTTCTTCGTGACGGTTCGTGACGAGAATCTCGCTGCACCACGCAAAATTCAGCTGGTCTTTGAACTCGGAGAGAAGAAAAAGATGTTTTTGGAGGGTTCCCGTACTCGTCCGTGCGTCAAATCGTTATGACAAACGTGCTTCTGCTGCGAAGAGGTAATCCAATCTCTCTTTTTCCGTTCTTCCTGTTTTGCTTCCACCATTCGTTCGCGTCTGGATGCTGCCTTCCTTGGGAATATCTGATACAGAGGGCGTTGTGAGTGTTTCAGGTCATAAAGGCTCCTCGCGAATGATGTGGTCTGTGTAAGTTATGCCATCATGCTCTCCAAGTAGCGCTGGCTGGCTCAAACGTAGCTACGGATAGTTTTTTTTATTCCCGTGAACGGAGTGATGTTTATGGAATGCCTGGATTTGCTTGCATAGCCCGAATCTACTTTCTTATTCTCCATTATGCAAGTGAACTAAAAAATGAACTCACGCATACCTCTACCGTAGACTCTTTACACTGAGCGTTGAATTCACTTTAAATTTCAATCATTCGAAAATATTTCGCCGTACAAGAGTGGATATTATCTAGTCCCTTCTTCTTTTACGTAGGAAATGCCTTTTCTCTGTAGTAAATAAGATACGAATCTCGTAGATATGGTGCGTTGTTCGTATGCGACCTTAGCATCCCCTTCATCTCGTACAATACGGAAGATATGTAAATATCAAATTCTCCTTCCAGAGAAGTCTTAGAGAAGGAGCTCCTTAAAAAATTCCTACGCATAAACTAGGTTTGAAGTAAAATATCTGCATTACAACTCTAAAAAGAAACTTATTTTATACAACGCTAATATGTATCGTTCCCATTTTTAGTAATAATATAATAATAACTTCTATAATGGAAACAGGTTTACCCCAATTACATCCATTTTAATAATTATTACTATTTACAAGTACACACAACCATTCCCTAATCGGAAAAATCCGAGTAGCCGGGATTCGAACCCTGGACCTTAGTGTTGGAAAGTGATGTTTAATGGAAGTTAGTCGTTTCATTTACGTCTTCATCGTATGATATTGAGACCAGCCTTTCCCTTCGTCAGACTTAACAATTCTTATAAGATATTTGAAAATAAATCTATAAAAATGGGTAAAATTCATTAAGGCGTCACAAGTGAAATATGTCACATCAGATGAGATAAAACTACTAAAAGATATTAGTAAGTAGAGTAGTAAACTAGTAAGAGATATTGATGAAAATCTGTAATAGTTGTATAAGGATTAGAGAAATACTGAATCATTGTAAAAAAATAAGAGAAAATGCAGCATTAAAATAGATTAAAATTGTAATAATGGTAAATTTTTATTAAGTATGTGGTATTAATTAAATTTAATTTGTAAATTTTTAAACTTATGAAGAGTTAAATGCATCAGCTATAAAAAATTTAATAAGATTTCTTTGCATAAATGGTTGATTTTTTCCCAATTACACATCATATGTAGTCAGATAAAATTTGCCTCTCACATTATGGTGTACCTTGGCCTCTTTGGGTGCTGAGATCGAATTTCCAGTTAAGATCCGTCTAAAATTTAAAAACCTGTAGACATTTTGAGTTTTCCATCTTCGATTACATTAGTTGTAGTGATTTATTTGCACAAAGAGTATATTTCTCTCCCAAACTGATTGGGAAAATTTCATTCATTCAATTTTCTCTTCAAATATTTCAGATTTAAGATGTCTAGAGTTGTCTTTATTATTTTTCTTTTGAGCTATGAGAATGCAGTGTGTGCTCTTTATTTTTGGTGACAAACCTAAGGTACAGTATGTTAAACAAGGAAATGTGTAAGATGACTTGGCACGATCAATCGTGCATCTAGGAAAATTCCCAAGGAGAAACGGACATGAAAAAAGTCTGGAAAAAAGGACTGAAAGATTGCCCAATACCTACAAAGTCTCCCAAACGGCATGGATAAATGTTCTGGTGGAATAGCTCGATGGATAGAGCAACCGACCGGCAATTGGGAGACCCGGGTTCGAGTCCCGGTTCCGTCAGACTTTTTTCATGTCCGTATCTCCTTGTGGTACAGTATGTTGTTTCCTCCTTCAAAGAATCCTTCTCCTAGCCTCTGCTGCGCAGCAGCTTCAGATTCCCCTCACGTCGGTCTTTCAACTGTTAATTATGCCTTAGTTAACACCGCAATTAAGTAAACCTCACGGAGTGTCTTTCCAGTTTTTCAAAATATTTCCAGATCAAAAATGATACCTGAAATACCCGTCTAGTAAGTAAGGTTGAAATATATAATATGTGGTGGATTTAATAGAGATAGAATCCAAGTTCCAAAGGAGGCATTCCGGTCTAACGGAAGAATGACTTGGCAAGCATTTCGGATTTAATTCACTCGTCATGCTTCGGGTCCTATTCTTTCGGAAACAAATCACTGCTCACGTAAAAATTTCGTCGGTGTTTTTGAGAGAAAATAAAAGCAGTTGCATACCGTAGAGGAGTCCATGTTCGTATCACGTGACCTGACTGAGAATAAAAACGTTCCGTCTCCAACTTCCGACTCCTTGTAGAACAGTGTTTCCTCCGTTGTGTTGTATTGGGTTTCGAATTCTCGGAATTCCGACGCGACTGAAAACAACGCAATTCGGATTGTAATTACATGGTAATCGCGTGAGATTGGAACTTTTAATTCATTATGTGAAGTGAAGGGTAATCAAGGCATATGGATAGCATTGTTGAAAAATCGGTCTTTGGAAGGTCTTGTGCAGTTGTATCTACGGAAGTATTGCAGTCTCTTTGAAGTAATAAATCGTCCTCGGATACAATCCAAAACTTTTTAGCCATCGTTATTTATCGAAATAATCAGGAATACGTACAATGCTTCCAGTTTTAAGTGAGCGTAATGAGTGTTGAGATGTGTCATTACCGTTCATTGTTAGGGGAAAAGAAAAATCATTCAAATGGTAATTTGTCTTAATTGCTTATAAATGGCTCCCGCACAATACAGAATTTCATGTCAAGGTTTTTAAAGATTCGTGTTGCCGAATATTGTTGGTGAACTTGATGGTTTTTCCGTCAAGACAAACCATTAAAGATTTCACTTTCGATTATTCTATTTTCTAGCGCAACACATTAACGCAAGTAATTGGGTCATGGACTATTAAGTTTGCTTCCTTGCTTAATGTGCGTGCCAAAAGTTTAGTTTCAAGAGTCTTACTTCCTCTGTAGAATGCGCATTTTGTCATTCAATGGTAACTATATTCGCGGTATATGAACTTATCCAGAACGTTTCAGCTGGAGTAGTTTTACTATATTTTTGAAACTAACTTTGTTTTTACTCTCATGTAAGTTGAATCACTACGCGTGACAATGGATCAAATAGAATTCCTCACGTTGCCGAGAAGTTCTTTCAAAATGTATTAAACATATCCACCATACATTATTATCTACCCGAATATACATGCTATAAAATTGGCAATCCATTGCTAGCAATTAAATATTATTCGGATCTTAAAATAGTTGATGAAGTTCTTTTTCATTTTACTGTACAAATTATTGGGAAATTTTATGTTACGCTTTATTCCATCCTCTGGTACTTTGTAGTTTGACATAAAGCCCAGTTTCCAAGCTATTTCAAAATGGAAAAATAAAGAATGAGACTTCGGCAATTTCTCTAAATAACGGCTACTCTCTCCCTCTTTAGCCGTCACCGCTTCTTATCCAGAAATACTCCAGAAAGCGACTCGTAATTCTGCCTTTATCGTTATGTATCGAACCGTTTTATTTTTCCCTCCCATTCAACGAGAAAAACAAATATCGGTTTAATTCCGGTTTCGCACCTTCTGTCTGTGTTTTCAATATTTTATTTTTTCTCTGACCATTGTAGTACTAATCCTTCTGAAAGTTTGTTTCATAATTTCTAGCTTTTTTTACTCTACTACATTTAACTAAATTTAAAATAAAGCTAAATAACTGTTAGTTGTAAGCTGTAGTTACAGGTGTTTAGTAAATCTTACTCCAATTACTTTTTAGTAAAATGTGCATAGTTGATATCCAAAAGTCGGGACGGAATAAACGTTGTCGATTTCGGTTCGGATTCAAGATTTTCAATATTTTCGGTTCTGTTCTCCCTCGGCCAAAAATAACGGTTTCTTTCAGTTTCGATTTACTATTCGGTTTCGGTTCGATGCCCTGATCGAAACAGGGTTAAGCATAAAATATACATAGACATAGTAAATAAACATAGTTAAACATACGTAATTCTTCTACCATTCGTGAGGTTATCTTTCTTAATATTCAGTGCCATTTCTCTCGTTTCTTGATAACTTACCCCACCTTTTGTTTCCTTAACATCTTTTGCCTTTGTCTTATCCTCTGTGTTTTCTATCCTCAATTACTTTCTTGAGCAATCCCTCACCTCTCAATGTTTGACCTACCCATTTGCTCTGTCACCGCATATTACTTTAATTAAAGCCCTCTCCTCGCCAACCATCTCTAGTACCTCTGCGTTTGTTTTACTATAGATCCAATGTACGTTATACATTCTGCACCGCAACCACATCTCGAAGGCTATACTCTCATGAAATCTTTTTCTTAAGGTCCACGTTTCACACCCATACATCAGTATACTCCATAGCATGGATTTTACTAATCTTTTCCTGATTTTTGATCGAGACCTCTATATTCGTTCTTGAATATCATCTCTTTACCTTTCATCCCAAGAAATTACGCTACCCAAATAAGAGAATTTATCCACCTGCTATAGTTTCTCCCTATCTACCCCGATCGTTAACTTAGCTTACTTTCCTTTGGTAAACCTCATTACTTAATTTTTTCTTGCATTTATTTTCATTCCAATCTCCCTTGCTTTATTGTTTAGTGCATTTACTAGAATTTGCAGACCCTTTTCGGAATCGCACACATTAGCATTATCGTTTGCATATCTTACTGACTTCAATAAGTACTTCTTCGCCAACTTTCACTCTTTTATTCATGTCCATAATTAAAGCATTATTTACGGTAAGAATTAAATTGCAAATCTTTTTTTACAATAAAAATCATTTTTTTTAATATTGTACAGTATGTTGTTTCCTCCTTCAAAGAATCCTTCTCCTAGCCTCTGCTGCGCAGCAGCTTCAGATTCCCCTCACGTCGGTCTTTCAACTGTTAATTATGCCTTAGTTAACACCGCAATTAAGTAAACCTCACGGAGTGTCTTTCCAGTTTTTCAAAATATTTCCAGATCAAAAATGATACCTGAAATACCCGTCTAGTAAGTAAGGTTGAAATATATAATATGTGGTGGATTTAATAGAGATAGAATCCAAGTTCCAAAGGAGGCATTCCGGTCTAACGGAAGAATGACTTGGCAAGCATTTCGGATTTAATTCACTCGTCATGCTTCGGGTCCTATTCTTTCGGAAACAAATCACTGCTCACGTAAAAATTTCGTCGGTGTTTTTGAGAGAAAATAAAAGCAGTTGCATACCGTAGAGGAGTCCATGTTCGTATCACGTGACCTGACTGAGAATAAAAACGTTCCGTCTCCCACTTCCGACTCCTTGTAGAACAGTGTT